>JANZLC010024123.1:0-10626 GCA_026413385.1 Erythroxylum gracilipes
GTTTAGCATTCGATTAAACTATAACCGAACTCAATCTATCATTTAATGTAATCTCCAACTCGGAGTTTTTACAAAAATATGAAAGAAATCTTAAACTACGACTGATTACCCCTTCTGAAGCGCAAGGATCTCAAACCGTTGCTACACTCTCAAGAGATTAGAGAGTTAGCCACTCATTCTGTCGGAGCAATCCATCAATGCTGGAGAGCCGACGTTACTCATGACTCAGACGACGTGTGGATGGTGATGGCAACGAGCTAACACTCTGGAGGTGATGAAGGAAACAAATGACCGTCGTCTGCGACTGAACCTGTAAAACTAAAGAAAACAGAACCTATTAGACACAACAGAGAAGAATGAATGAAGGAAAAACGAAGAAGACAACAGAGAAAAGAATAAGAACGTAGAGTGTCGGCCGTCTCCCCTCGTTTGCCCTAAATGGCAGGAATTTATAGGAATATGCGCGGGCCGGGCCGGATCGGTGGATAATTTTCCATTTTGGGTTCGGGTTACCCGACTCTCGCCGCGGCTACTGGCTTCGTTCGCTGCGGCGAATGCCGGATGGTCACTCGCCGCAGCGAATTAATTTACACCTAATAAATTCGCCGCGGCGAACATTCTTCTGGATGAGGAGTGATTCGCCGCGGCGAACGTTCTTCTGGATGAGGAGTGATTCGCCGCGGCGATGCCGCGGCGAGGTGATTAGTGGCTTTTTCACTCCTTTTTCTCCTGCAATATAAAACAACAATTTGCCGTATCAATTGTACTTAGAAAAATTATAATGCAATTACTGTCAATTTGCACAATTTTACTAACAAATTGCATAAAACATAAGCTCACCACAAGGGACTAACTTAAGCACAAAATCACGAATTAAGAATCAAAAAGTACATTAAAAGCTATGAAAATGTAGCCAATTTATATGATAAACTTTGGTTCAATCAGTCCTTGATTCAAAACATAACATGGAGGAAATCATGATGAGATTATGATAATGAGATTCCTATCATGTGTAATTATGATAGTATCTAAACTTTCCCTAGTCATAGGATTAATGAGATAGGATATCATTAATCTAGATAGACTAGCACATGTTATACTCCTTGATTGGATCAAGCAGTAGATCTTATAAGTTATAGACATGAGTTGTTTAGAGTTAACATGTGGATGCTTACTAAAGGTAGTAAGTACATTGGATTGACCCACTATGAGACAATCATATGGATATTCTATTTCAGTGTCAATGATAGTCTTATCATAGCAATGGTGCAAGTATCCTTTGACTTGAGGTGCTCAAGGATATCTCAGATACTGATCCTGTGCTTTGACTCCATTCATCGGTGCCTTTCAGGGGTTACTCATAGGGGTGATTGGGTACAGCTTGAGGTATTCAGAGGTAATTAAGTAGCCAATAAAGGATTCACCACTCCTGATAGAAGGAGATGATACCCACGACCTCTTGTTGGGGTCATTACTTGAGAGTCTCTAGCCAAAGCAAATATTTGTCATAAAGAGAGTCTTCAATGATACGTAGAGTAATGAGACCCTCAGGACAAGATCTAATATCACTTAGAATAGGTGTGACATAGTTAGTCTAGTAGGAGTTGACACTTTGACCATACTCTGAACCAAGTAGGTTATAGATGGTGAAAGGATGAATTGTATGGAAACATTGCGTATGGAAAGGGTTCGTAGTTAAACAACTAACTTTCTGATTAATTGGGCATTATGAGGTGCTGCTAGATACTGCGCTTGACTTACTTGAATTAAGTGTTAATTCAAGTTGCCAACGTAACTGGGAACCTATGGGGTCACACACATAGGAGATCTGAAAGATGAGTAAAATGGTTTTGAATGGTGATTCAAGGTATCAAAGAGTGTTTCAAGATTGTATCGCGATGTGATCGTGGTAGAAAATGTTACATGGAATGGATTAAAAACAAGTGTTGTTAGCTACCAATTTGCCCATTAACATCCCAAATTTCCATTAATGCATGTTATTCATGGTCATTAACTTCCCAAACTTCCATTAGTACATGTTATTCATGGTTATTAACTTCCAATAACTTCCATTAATATATGTTATTCATGACCATTAACTTCCCATAACTCTCCATTAGTGATAGGGGTTATGGAAGCCCAAATAGTACAAAAAATAGAGATGATTTTCGTGCATCTTAAGTAAGATACAAGTAAAAGAAAGGTCTTTCTTACACACACACTCTTTTTCTCTCTAACTCTCACAAGAGTTATTATCTTTTCTAGCACAAAGAAAGAATTCTAGTCATCTCATAGTGAGGTTTCATCCTTTTATCTTCTAGTGGACTTTCATTAGAGATGGTCTATGTTGATCGTTGTGGTTTATGACAATCCAACACGGAGAAGATTAAAAAATGAAGGAGATCATCGGAAAGGTATGTAAACATCTTACATTTCATGTTTTTGTTTTCTATATCTATAAGCATAAGTAGATACGATTTTTGAGGTTCCATTTTATTTATATTTGATATATATTATATATGAGATGCATGATCAGAACCTTACACTATTATTCCATGTTCATATCAAGATTAAATGTCATTTGAGGTCTAGCAATATTTGGCCACTAGAGATCGCGCACTTGCTACTCCTAAGGCTAATTTAATTAAGGCTCAAGCTTGGATGGACAAGTTTGCTAACAACAAGAGAAGGGAAGTTAATTTGTTTAGGGTTTAGATTATGCATCACATGCATCACAAATCAGAACATATACAATGAAAAATAAAACAAAATCCAGAAAATATGGAATTATACAAGTGCCAGTAGATTTAGTAAAAAATGAACTTAAGATGTGTACCGTACTAACTACTTCATTCTTCGTTGTCTTCACCTCTTCGGATTGTCATAATCCACACCGGCCAAAGGAGGACATCTCTAATGATATCCACATAAAGAGGAATGCCTAAAACCTCTTAGGAAGAATGGTTAGAACACACACAAAGTGCTAAAATTGATGTGTGTTCTTGAGATAATAGTTTAGAGAATAAGTGTGAGTAAAGTGAACTCTTCACATTTTTTACTAGTTTTCTTACAATATTATACACGAAAATGAGTGTGTTTATGCCAAATTCTGGCCTCTTTTAACCCTATCATGAATGGAGGAACAATGGGAATTAAGTGGCCATAAATGACACTTAATTTGGCTTGAAATATTTGTAGGAAATCTTGAATCTTTCCAGGTTGGCAGCAATGCAACACTTGCTTTCTTTCATTCCTTTTCAACATTTCTTACCATATCACGATACAATCCTGAAACATTCTCTCTTATCTTGGTTCACTATCCAAACCCATTTTACTCATTATTCACATCTCTAATGCTTGTGACCTATTAGGTTCCTGGTTATATTGGCCACTTAAATTAACACTTAATTCAAAGAAGTCATAAGCGGTATTTAGCAACACATCATAACCCTCAATTGACTAAAAAGTCAACTATTTGACTATGAACCCATCCATAGACAATGTTCTTGTACAATTTGGCATTTCACCATTTATGCCCTACTTGGTTCAGAGTATGGTTAAAATGTCAACTCCTACTAGGCTTACTACGTCACATCTAGCCTAAGTGATGTTAATTCTTGTCCCCAAGGTTCATTACTCAACTGGACATGTGACTGAAGACTATCTTCATGACATTTCCACTCTGGCTAGAGGTTCCTGAGTAATGACCCCAACAAGAGGCCATATGTATCATCTCCTTCTATCAGGAGTGGTGAATCCTTTATTAGCTACTCAACTACATTCGAATACCTCAAGTTGTACCCAATCATCACCCTATAAGCATCCTCTGAGAGACAATAAAGAATGGAGTCAAAGTACATGATTAGTATCTAAGATATCCGTAAACACCTCAAGTCTAAGGATATTTGCACCATTTCTATGATGAGACTATGATTGAGACTAGAATAGATTATCCATATGATTATCTCATGGTAGGTTAGTCAATGTACTTACTACTTTTAGCAAGCATCCACATGTTAACTCTAAACAACTCATCCTTACAACTCGTTCTTTTTAGTCCATATCTCATATGGAGTAACATAAACTAACTTTGAAGGAACTCTGTTTAACACATAAACGGCAGTCTTGACTGCGTATCTCCAAAAGGATTTTGGCAGAGCTGCTAAGCCCATCATTGACCTTACCATGTCCAATAAGGTTTGGCCTCTCCTTTCTACCACGCCATTGTGTTGCAGTGTGTAAGGTTAAGTCCATTGGGATACTATCCCATTATCTTTGTTATAATTTAGAAACTCTTGGCTTAAGTATTCACCATCTCGATCTAATCGAAATGTTTTAATACTTCTACCTAGCTGCTTCTCTACCTCATTTCTGAATTCTTTGAACTTTTCAAAGGCCTTAAATTTGTATCTCATTAGATACACATACCCATTTCATGAATAATCATCGATAAAGGTAATGAAGTATATGAAACCACCTTCGGCGTGTATGGACACCAAACTATACACATTTGAATGTATTAAGTCCAATAGCCCAGTCGTTTGTTCACCCTTTCCCTTAAAGGGTAACTTTGTCATCTTGCCTAATAAACAAAATTCACAAGTATCATATGATTCATAATCAAATGAACCTAAGCTACCACACTTGTGTAGCTTTTTCATGCGTCTGTCACTTATATGGCGAAGGCAACCATGCCATAAGTACAATGATTTCACATTATCTCAATTTTGTCTTTTATTGTCATTGATATTTAAAACTGGATTGGACAGATCTAATATGTATATTCCATTGTATAATGTACTCATAGTATAAAGCATTCCATACAAACTAATAGAACAACCATTGTTACTAAAATTTTAATGGAACCCAGCTTTGTTAAGAATAAAAATTGAAATAATATTCTTATTCAATACAAGTACATAAAAATAATCATCCAATTGTACTACAAGCCCTCTAGGGAGTGTCAATACATAAGTTCCTGTGGTTAATGTAGCAACTCTTACTCCATTGCCCATGCGTAAGTCCGGCTTTCCCTTGTTGAGTTATCTACTGTTCCTGAGGCCCTACATATCAGTACAAATGTGTGAACCACAACTAGTATCCAATACCCATATGTTATTATTAGAAACAGTATTAATATCAATAACAAACATACCTAAAGTACACGGGTCATCTAATTCCTTTCTTTTTTGCTTTAGTGACTCTAGATAGGCCTTACAGTTCCTCTTCCAGTGCCCATCCTTTCCACAATGGAAGCATGTTCCCTTAGGGGATTCCTCCATAGGTTTATTCTTGGCCATAACTCCCTTAGGCCTTGTGGACTTCTTCTTCTTTTGGTTCTTCCTCTTTAAACTAGAATAGTCCACCAACATCACATCCTTACTATCCTTCTTAACAGATGGCTCATTTGTTTTCAATAAGTTGATCAATTCAGGAATCTTTGTGGATATCTACTTCATCATATAGTTAAGCACAAATTGTGAATAATTGTAACATCTCATTCCCATACTAAGGGTTAAAACCCTAAAATATGTACATGAAAGGTCATTGAGAGATTTGAAAAAAAATGCATCTCATGCTCATGCATAAGGTTACCATACACGCACGTGAATTTTAAATTTTTGCACAAGAAAATAATTGTACATGCATTGATTGATATATTCCGAGTATAATTGATTGTAAATGCGATTATGTGAGAATTGTGAATTAATTGAATTAAGAATCGACGTGGAGGATATGTGTATTGATTTAGAAAATTTGGAGAATTTTAGGAGAATTTTAGAATTTGTTGAATATTATTGGATTAAGAAAAATGCCTACTGGCAAGTAAATTGGTGAATTAAAAAAAATAAGATTAAATGATGATGAAGAAATCTGGGAGTTGACTTCAAAACTTTAGGGATAATGATTTTTGAAAATCCAGAGACAATTGGAAAATTGTTAAAAATGACTTTGAAAACTTCAGAGATTACTGTAGAATTTGAGAGATGATGATATTGAAACTGTTAGAGACATATGGATGCGTCTGGTACATTCAATTACTTCGTCTGCGTCTTACTTGGATGTGTGGACTTCATCTACGTCTTGCTTGGACGTGTGGACTTCGTTTGCATCTTGCTTGGACACGTGTACTTCATTTGCATCTTTCTTGGATGCGTGTACTTCATCTATCTTACGTAGATGCGTCTACTTGCTTAAATGTGTCTACTCCATTCGATCATCTTGCTTAGATACGTCTACTTCATCTGATCATCTTATTTAGATGCGTCTACTTGCTTAGATGTGTCTACTTCATCCGATCGTCTTGCTTAGATGCGTTTGATCATCTCAGATTTAGTCTACTTCGTCTGATCATCTCAGACGTAGTCAATGTGTCTGATCATCTCAGACTTAGTCACTACGTCTGATCATCTCAGACTTAGGCACTTCGTCTGATCCATCTAAGACATGATAGTTCCATCTGATCTATCTATGACTTAGTCACTCAGTCTGATCCATCTGTATCTTAATAAATTCGTCTGATCCAATTCAGCTTTCTTTTAAGTATCGTCTTGATTTGATGAATTATGCCACATGTATTTATCTGCGCACTTAACAAATTCATCAAAATAGTTCACACACTTTTATTATTATTATTATTTGACTTTTATCAAAATCAATAGTCTTCTCGACTTACCAGACCCATTTCACATTTCTTTATATTAACGTTTCTTTATATACTTGAAAGACTAAGTTACTTTTTGACTTAGTCTTTTCTTCAAAACTATCTTCTGCAAGCTTTTTTCCTTCATGGACTTTTGATTAACCGAAACCTTCACTAGAGTTATATCTTGCTTTCATTTACCTTTTGCTACTCCAACTTCGTTATCTCTTCCTTTTACCTCAAGAAAGACCTAACTTAAACCACTGTCAAAATGATGTGCGAGGGTTCATGAGAGTTAGGGTTTCTTGGAGTTTTGAAGACTTTGGAGTTTTATCAAATGAGTATCTTGTTAATCCTTATGAGTTGTAGGTATATGAGATAAATTTGGTGATTTAATTGTCATTGAGTGATCATGTGAAAATGGACATTTAGGGTTTCATGTTCACCGTGAATATAGTATGAAGATGTGTATTTTTTCATTTTTAAGTTTTGAATTTTAGTTCTGATATGTTTGAAAATGATGTTGAGTTGAAATGGAGTTGATAATGAAGAGTAAATGAAGTAGAAAGGGTGATCTCTGTACAAGTTATGTTAGGTGTAAAATTTGGAAAGTTTGAAGATGACTAACTGGAAAATGTTCATTGAGTATGTTTCAGTCTTTTAACCATAACTTTTTCTGTAGTTATCCAAATGGACTGATTTTTGATTTGGAGTAAACTAGAGAAATAGGGCTAAAAATTACATGAAGAATTTTGATTCAATCTCTAAGACTTTCAATTTCTGGATGGAAGTTGAGTATAGTGTACTGTTTTAGGAAGAAAACAGTCCGAAAATATTTGGAGAATAAATTTCAAAATACTAAACCAAATTGAATGATTTTGGTTTCATTAGAAACTTAAGACTATGGAGAACAAGTTTCTAAAAGAAAGTGTTATCACATTACTTCATTTACCTGATCAAAATGTTCATGGAAAATTGACCTAAAGGTTTGGAATTTTGGAGGTGATATAGGAAAGAATGAGAGTTTGGATATTATATGATTATATAAAGTTAGAATAACAATAGTGAATGAATTGTTGGTATTAAAGCATCAAAGACATGTGTATAATGGAAATAAAGATATTCATATGATTGTAGTTGTGATTCAAAGGAGAGGAGAAATGGGTATCAAGTTAAAGTGAAAGAGAAATTGTTATTACGAGAGCAAATAATGCTAGAAAATGAATGATGAGTAATTGAGTTATAAAATGAGAATTTAGATAAGATGTGAAATTTGATAATATACCCAGAATTGTCATTGAACATGCATTGTAAATAGTCTATATACACATTTATGCACAAATGAATGCTTTTAATTGTGCAATTATTAATATGTGTGCAACGTGTTTATTGCATAATTTTGGATGTGCAGGATAAACGTCTGCATTCAGACGTTCCCAGAATTGGAAGCAAATGCTAATCTAGAGCGTACTGTGAGTAACGTAAACGGTCTCACTCAATTAATTGTTTGTTTTTATTATGTTTGAATTATAGAATGAATGCGATTTGATTATCTTGTTTTCGGACAATGAAGGTCCGATGATTGTGATACATGAATGAGATATTGAAATGTTACTTGTATGTGAACATGATGAAATAAGTGCTTCTAATTGTGATCTCTAAATGCCAAACTAAGGTCTGATGAGAATGTATATGAGAATGTGTAAATGAGATCATGCGAGTGATTGAAAATATGTGATTGATGCATTTCATTATATGAATGCATAAAAGATAAAGGTAGTTGTGACGTGAGTAGCCACCGAAAAAGAGCTTAAAGCTTAGAATGTGAAAAGAGCCTAGAGCTCAGAAAGTGATTAAGAGCCAAAGGCTCAATATGTAAAATGAGTCCAGTATCCCCAACAGATACGGGACAGTTATTAATGAACACGGTATCCATAATGGATATGGGATAGTTATAGGCACTCGGTCACAATAATAATAAATTGAAAGTGGGTCTCACGTGCGTTGCATTTATATTGGATATGTGTACCTTATATGATTGAAATGATTATGATGGTTGTTCCGAAAATGAAGTGTGATATTTTGTGAAGATGCAAAGATGTGAATAAATTGTTACATGTATTGATGTGATGCATGAATTGAGTGAATCATCGATGATGGTCACTCACTGAGTTCGGAAAACTCACCTAAAATTTTACAATTATTTTTCAGGCTCAGAAGAGTACCCCGTTAGGCAAACGAGAGTATACCTACTGCATTCAAGTAAGAGTTAGAGGTCGAGATTAGATTGCATCTGCATTTATATTTCTTATTTTTTTGTATTGAATGGAGTTTTCCGAAAATTTTGTATCATGTGTATATGATTATTTCTGTTTTGTAATCACTTTCCAAAGTGGAAAGGTTTAGAAAAGAGACTGATCAAAGTGTAACAATAACTGAGATTTCAATGTTTATGAAATAAAAGATATGGGCCCGATTACAATATTGATTTCCACTTATGTATAAAATAAATTTGAAAAAAAATTTATACTGAGTTTTCGACAGTTTGACCATTCTAGCATGCCACCCTTGCGAGATTCGTACTCGGACACCACTCAGGATGTCGGGTACGTGTCTTGCGAAGGTGGGGTGCTACAGAAAGAGCAAGAGGTAGGAAATCAAAGAGTGAGTTTATTTCATAACTCCGAAGAGTAAAAGAGCTTACATTATATAAGCAAAGGAACGAGACATCATCCTTATAAGAAAAGAAAGAAAAGACTTAAAGCTTAAAGTAAAGATGCTAAAGTAGAAAAGACATAAAATAAAGAAAAGATTAAAGTAATGTCGGTCATAATAATTTACAAAGATAGTCGATATCCTTGGGGCCTACATGGGGCCTCACTTTATTCTTCAATTAGTGGTTCATCTATGGGTGGATACATTCCGTTGCTTATGCTGATTTGTACAAAGGAGATTCTGGTTACTTTGATTTCTGCATCCTTTAAGTTATTTGTTTCCTTGAAAATAGGATAGCTACTAAAGACTTTGATGAACATTTTGCATTCCTTAGCAAATCTATCCTTGTAAGTTTTTACTGCTTGGATAAATCTAGTGGGGAACTCGGAGAGGATATATAAATTAGTGAAATAAATAGTGTCAATGAGTCCACTTTGGAAAAAGAGATAGGTAGTTAGTAGATCTGCTTCAGGAAAAACAATAGCTTTGGGTCCATACCTTTCTCTATTATGTGGATAATACTGAAATATTTTTTGTTCTTCCTTCCAGTCATTTAGAGCCTGAAAACAATCACAAAACATTTTGAAAGTGATTTTTCTCATTTCCTCTTTGAGTGCTTTGGTAGGTAGAGAATTTATTTTACCCATATTGATAGGTTTTTCGAGGGTTTTCATTTTGGGTTCAAAAGGTGGTCTTTCCAAAACTTGTTTGTACTGAGGTTTTAATACAGGGTTCTTAAATTCGGGAAGGGTCTTTTCTGCTTCTTGTTTGTTGGGAAAACTTTTATGCAAAATAGATGATTTGCCAGTGATATGTACAGCGGCCTGGTGCCATTCTTCATAAATCCCAGCCATTGGTCCATTAAAAATAACATAAACCTTTTCTTCCTTACGATCTTCCTTTCTTTGGGAGCTTGAAGGAGTGTTTGAGGATTTGGATAAAGAAATTTGAGTAATTTGTTGTGGGGTAATTGGCTGGATAGTGGGAGTCATTTGGGATGGTTGGTCAGTAATAAGTTGTTTTTCAAGTAAGGTAATGGTAGATTGAAGTTGGTTGATTTCCTTAGTGACTATTCCTACTTGTTGTTGAAGTTCGACTAATTCAGCTTCTTTTTTAGAATAAAAAAGTCAATGCATATATAGATACAGGAGCTACTATATGTATCACATCAAAACAATTATTAACAAAATGGAAAAAGTTAGACAAACCTCTTCAAATCAGAATAGCTGATGGAAGCATAAAATCAATTTGGTATGTTAGTTATTACA
>JANZLC010024124.1:0-10626 GCA_026413385.1 Erythroxylum gracilipes
AGCTCAAAGTGATTCAGAGCCTCAGGCTCAATGTTCAATGAGCCCTATATGGGACAGTTATCAATGAGCCCTATATGTGACAGTTATCAATGAGCCCTATATGGGACAGTTATCAATGAGCCCTATATGGGACAGTTAGGCACTTGGTCACAACAAAGTGATAAATAGGAATTGAGTCTCATGTACATGTGCATAATATGATTGGTTTAAATTGTGTAGAATGAGAATGTGGAACTATAGTGAATGGACATTTGAACTTGCATTGATTGGGCCGTAAGAAGCTTATTCGACATCAATCATGCGGTGTCCTACCTAATTCTTTGGGAGCTTAAAACGCAGGGCCCAATGAATTCATATTATAATTGTAGCGGTGTAAGTTGGACTTTGGCAACTTTTTGTGATTTTCCTGCGTGAGATTTCCACCGCTCGATTGGCACGCGGCGTATCCTTTCAATGTTGACTTCTCAATAAAGCTGTCTGGTACCGAGTCTCTTTGTTCTTTTCTTCCTTCCCCACTTGGGTAATGAAACCGCCTCTCAAAGCTGTTTTCATTGACTTTTCAATAAAGCTGCCTGGTAGTTGAGTCCCTTTCTTCCTTCCTTCCTTCCCCATGTACGGTAATGAAACTTCCTCTCAAGCTGTTTTCAAATAGTCTATAAATAGAGAATTTCATTTCTGGCTCTCTGCAACCACTGTCTTCTTCAAATTCTCATAAACCTTTTGCCTACCCATAGATCCCTGAAAATGGTTGATGCTATTATTTCTGCTGTGGTGGAGGACCTAACCTCCATGATGCTTAGTTTCATACAAGAAGAGGTGAGGTTGATGACTGGAGTTAACGATGAAGTTAAGAAACTTGTGGGCAATTTCAAGTCTATTCAGGCGCTCCTAGACGATGCAGAGGAGCAACAACTGAAGAAAGCTTCTGTCAAGAACTGGCTGTTCAATCTCAAAGCTGTTTCTTATGACATGGATGATGTGATCGATGAGTGGAAGACCTGGATTCAAACATCACAATTCCAAAATCAACACCACTCTTGCGGTTCCAATCAAAGTCAGCTCAAGCACAAGGTACTCTCTATTTTTCGTTGCATCTACTTTATTAAGCGTGATGTTGGTCTTCGTCATGTTGTCGGTGGCAGAATAAAAGAAATCCATCAAAGACTAGATGACATCGCAACCGATAAAGTTCGGTATGAACTTAATTTAACCAACATATCTGATAAGCCTATCGAGAGACACGTGACTACATCTTTCGTGGATACACAAAAGGTTAAAGGTAGAGACGAGGAAAAAGATGAAGTCAAAAGCATGATACTTAAGCCCAAATCAAGGCTCCATGTTATCTCCCTCGTGGGAATGGGGGGAATCGGCAAGACAACTTTAGCTAAATTAATTTATAATGATGGCGAGATCAACACTCATTTTGAGAAGAAGATATGGGTATGTGTTTCTGATCCTTTCGATGAAATGCGTATTGCAAAAGCAATTCTTGAATCTATAAGTGATTCTCCCACTACACATAATTTTAAAGAATTGGATAAGGTGTTAAAGGAGATCAATGCAGTTCTCAATGAAAAAAAGTTCTTACTTGTTTTAGATGATGTCTGGAATGAGAGTCAGAGTAAATGGAAGGAATTAGAGCAATGTCTTACATGTGGTTCACTAGGAAGTACAATTCTAATAACAACACGCAAGAAAAAAGTTGCTGAAGTCATGGGATGTGATTTGGAGAGTATATACAATGTAGAACTTTTGACTTCGGAGGAATGTTGGTCAATAATTAGTCAAATTGTAGGGGATTGTCAAAAGTTTGAGAGCATTGGTAGGAGAATTGCTGATAAGTGCAAGGGTTTGCCTCTTGTTGCTACCACTTTAGGAGGTCTCCTACGCTTTAAGAAATCTGAAAAAGAATGGTTGAGAGTCTTGGAAAGAAAAGAATGGGAAGGTGAAGATATCTTGGGTCCTTTGAAACTTAGTTATTATGATTTGCCATTACCATTAAAGCAATGTTTTTCATATTGTGCTATCTTTCCCAAAGATTCTGAGATTAAAAAAAGAAGATTGATTGGGATGTGGATGGCTCAAGGTTATTTAAAGGGAAAAGAAGAAAATGAAAATTTGGAGATAGTTGGTGAAACTTATTTTGAGAATCTAATTGCTCGTTCTTTATTTCAAACTCAAACCTATACTGATAATGTTTGTACGGTGCATGACATGGTGATGGATCTAGCCCAAACAGTTGCAAAACATGAGTGCTTGATGATAGAAGTTCGAAAAGATTCAGAATTGAATAGAAACTCTTTACACGTGGATGCAAATATTCGTCATTTGACTTTGATGATAAAAAATGATGTTTCATTCCCTAAGTCAATCTATGATCTCAATAAGTTACGCACTTTGATCATTCGATTATTTCGATATAGATCATCACTGATTGTTGGTGAACTTAAGGGTATGTTTGATCATTTGACTTGTCTAAGGACTTTAGATCTTAGTAGTTGTGACATTGAAGAAATTCCATCTTCAATAAATAGATTAGTTCATCTCAGGTGGCTTGACTTGTCTTTTAATGAAAATATGGAGAAGTTACCAGAGACTTTATTTAAGTGTTACAATTTGCAGACATTAATTCTTAATCAGTGTAGGAATTTGGTAGAATTGTCTCAAGGGATTGGAAAACTAATCAACTTGATGTATTTGGATATTGAAAATTGTGATAAGATAAAATATCTTCCCAGAGAAATAGGAAATTTATGGCTTCTAAAAGAGTTGACTGTGTTCATAATAAGCACGAATGAGAGTGAATCATTTTCAATTGTTGAAATGGAGAAGTTGAATAATCTTAGAGGAAGATTGAATATAAGAGGGTTAGAAAATGTGAGAAAGCTAGAAGAGGCTAGAAAAGCACAACTTAAGGAGAAAAAAGATGTCACCTTTTTGAATTTGAGTTTTGATGGAGATCATGTGCAAGAAGATGAATGGGGTTTGATTTTTGATGGAGATCATATGCAAGAAGATGAGGAAGATTTACTTGAAGCTTTAGAGCCACCTTCGGATTTGGAAATATTAGGCATAACAGAGTATAAAGGCAAGACGTTGTTCCCAAGTTGGATGATGAAGCTGAATCTACTAAAAGAGCTTTACATTATAAAATGGAAAAAATGTGAGGAATTGCCTCCATTGGGGAAGTTACCATGCCTTGAAGAGATATTCCTATCTGGAATAGGAGTGAAAAGAGTGGGTGTTGAATTTATGGGAATAGAAAAAGAAAAAAATGCATCAACATCCTTCCTATCATTTCCAAAATTGAAGAAACTTTCATTTGAGGAATTTACGGAATGGGAAGAGTGGGATGATATTGATGAGTGGTTGATGGAGAGAATTAATAATAAGACAATTACAATTATGCCATCACTTCAAGAACTCTCTATCTTCGACTGCCCAAAGTTGAAGACATTGCCCTACCAGTTACTGTCGCGACCTATCACTGCCAAACTTCAAGAATTGTATATAAGTTTCTGTGCTGTTCTTCGACAAGAAGTCCAAAAAGATAAACTGTCTCATATACGTCTTATCGGAATTTGACCAGGTAATTTTTAACTATTTGTTTACTCCGTTTCAATTACTTGTATTTTTTAATATATTAAATATTTCTTTTAATCTATAAATTATGTTCTTTTAATAATTATAAAATCAAACATATTGATATTATGTTAACTAGTCTATATTATCAATATATTCATGGCAAGATTACTTTTTAAATTTAAAATAAAATTATTTTTTGGGAAAAAAAGTAGAGTTATTTTATTTGATATATTTTTAACTTACAAACTTGTAATTATTAATTTTAGTGTGAAACCCAATAAGGACTGTTTCCAGTCCACGTCAGAAGAAGAAAGGGGAGGAGGAGGAGAAGCCCAATAAGGACTGTTTCCCGGTCCACCAAATCCCGAAACGGTAACGTCCTTCTAGTAGAGCACAGCCAGAAGAAGGAAAGACTGACTTTGGACAATTTGAGGGACGCTCAGAACGTTAAGGGATGTAAGTTCTTTATTGCATTTTCTTTTGTCTCCTCAATACTTGCCATTTACCCTTTTCTCAAAAGTTGGACAGTAGCGGTAGTAGTAGCTATGAATTGCTGTTAATAAGTTTGTGATGTTGTGTTAACATTATAAGTGGGGCTTTTAGAAATTCAAGAAGTGATGAATATATGAATGCTAATTTGGCCCAGTTTGATAAGTAATTGTGCCCCATTTCTTCCCTTCTGCTGTCCTCTGCTTTCCTTTCTAGAAGTCTTCCATGTTCAATTAACACCGTAATTCTTCTCCCTTTACTTGTACCATTGCCTTAAAAATGTCAGAATCCAACATGGGTAACTATCTTTTTTTTTTGTCTCGTTGATTTATGCAATTTTTGCTAAAACAGGCTGCTAATGTTCGCTTCATGCCAGAATGGCTATGTTTCTTCCACAATGTATTTACAAATAATTTCATCATAAATCTACCTCATTTGCCTTCCACTGATATAATTGCTAATAATGACGTCTTTGTCCATTCAGATGGCACATGAACTCCATGGCCTGTTGGCTGCAAATGTCAGCATTGTTACCGGAGAAAATATTAAGGCCTCCTATGGTGGAGATGATGAGGCCTTTCTGAGGAAAGGCACAGCAACCCAGCTAGATTGCTCATTTTTACGCCTAACTTACTTTTCATGTCTTGTAGCTGCTGAGACTGAATTGTGGTTTCATCTGATCCAGGGAGATGGATCTGTTGCTCGCTCCATACACATCAAATCCTGGCCTCAAGTTAATCTAGTGGCCACCATATTTGCTTGCCAACAAGTTCTGCATATTTGTTTTTAAGAATTTAAGCACAAATGAGTTGATTGTTTAATTAATTGTTTCCTCTACCCATGCAGATTCCAATAGCTTTAGATATGGCAGCTCAATTTCGGGCAAAAGATGCTTTCCTCTGGAAATGTGTATATATGTTCAGATTAATACATGAAATGTGTTGTAATTGAATGCTACGAATCTTTCAAACATGTCCTACAAATTTTGTAATTTAATTATTAGCGGTGATTCATTTCTAAGTTTCTATCACGTCAACTTTTCAGCCATGTAATCAACTTCAAAAAATCTATCGATCGTCAGATACTTTTTTTTTTTTAGTCTACGAGATATTTTAAGAGGGTTTCAATTGTGAGAAGATATCTTTAAGCTATTTACACCTAGACTAATTCTCGCTCAAGCCGTGTGTAAGTCTCTTGTGGGAGGTAAAACTTTAGTTGCTGTATATATGAGAGAGGTTTGAACTTACAATCTTACTTAAATTAGGAGAGTCGCTTATCAACTTACCCGTCTTAGAGTTGATCCTCGTATATTTCTAATAGCGCGAAAACATTTGAAGATCTTTGAACTCCGTGAAAATTTTCAAATGTCAAAGGAGTTTTCCTTCTTCAGTTTCTTTTTTCTGCTGTCCATAAATCCTCATTAATTTAACTTTGGTTTGTCAAACATAGCACAGTCTGATTCGGTTCAATACGAAAATTAATAGATTTAATTTAATTTAACTGAGTTTTAAGTTAAGCGTACACCTTTTTTTTTCAAGTTTTTGTTGTTTGAGTTTAGCTCAATTTAAAACTCAAAAGTGTTATTTTTTATTTTAAATTTAAATGAATAAAAAATTTCAGACCAAATCAAGCTTCAGATTACCTCGGCTTAAAGGGCCGATTCATTGTTATCCAAATTATTTGGACTAAAATTTAAATTTTAAAATAATTTATATTTTGTACTAAATTGACCTAATTCTTATAATGTGCTCACTTAACATTAAGGGTTACAATAAGTTGAACTCACTTTTGCTTGAGTTCGACCCAAAATTTCTTGATTTGAATATAATTAGATTTGAGTGTTTATGAGTTGTGATTTTATATATATATATATATATATAAATATATATAAATAGTATTATTTTTGTTAAAAATTTTTAGTTTTTATTCAATCCAACTCGATTATAAAATCTATTAAATTATAACATTCTTTATTTTTGTAAACAAAATTTGAACAATTAAAACTTTAAATTTAAGTTAAATATCTTTACGTTATTTATTTCCTTAAAGAAATTTGAGTAGTCAAAATTTTAAATTTGATTTGAAATATAAAATAATATAAAAATCTGAAAAAAAAAGGTTTAGCATTTTTAACTTAAAACATTGGAAGAAAGAGAGCACTACACCGTCTGCACGTGAAATGCGACTTAAAAATGAAGTAAAAGAAAGCGTACGTCAACTTTATTGAGAGGAAACCGAAACCCAAAACCAAAAGCAAAATCAAGTCAGAGCAAGACATTGCAGAGAGATCCGATCCGATTTACAGGGTCTTATTATCTTCCTAGTCTCTTCGGACGACGAGGAGGAGAAGGAGAGATGTGGGTGTTTTACGTGATCTCGCTGCCTTTAACCCTAGGCATGGTGATTTTGACCCTCAGGTACTTTGCGGGACCGGAGGTGCCTCGCTACGTGCTCTTCACCGTAGGTTACACGTGGTTTTGCTCTCTCTCCATCATCATGCTCGTCCCTGCCGATATCTGGACGGTAACTCCTTAATCGATCGCCAACATGCTGATTTTGATTAGCTTCTGGAAATGTGAATGAGAGGAATTACATGAACGTGTGAATCTAGCTAGGGAATCTATTTTTGTTGGGTTGTAGTATCAAACAGCTAAATAAGGAAAAGGGGAAGTTTGAATTTTTGGTTGTTTCCTCTGCTTGGAAAGATTGAAGGCTGCTCTCACGATCCCATTTTAGTATGGTTACTTGATTAAAGGTTGATGTGATTAGAAATATTAGCTGCTTTCTTTCTGTTGTTTTCCGTTTGTAAAACTGAATAGTCGTTTCTATTCTCCAAAAAAGTTGGAACAGTCACCCGTCTCCATGTCTAAAGCTGATCACTGGGTCATTGGGTGTAAATTTAAGGGCCTGCCTCTTACGTTGGTGTGATTGGCATATGAAACTTTACGAATATATAAGAAATTTGACAAGTTTGCAATATGTGAAATTGGATTTACATCAGGGAGTTTAAAGTGTCACATTTAATGAGGCAATTAGATTGTTGTACAACAGTGCTATTTCTTCAAAAGTTGAAATTATCGTCATCACTGAAGTGTAATGATGCATTTCCTACAACATGCTTATAGTGACATGCCGTTAATTTTCGATCAGGCTGCAAGCTATATTTATCTGTTATGTTTTAGATCTCTTAATAATTTATATGCTTAAAAGAAAATATGAATTTTCTTCTCAGTTTTGCGTGAATTTTTCAAATGAGTTAAGGAAACAATGTTCACACATCTGCTGACATGGTTTTTCTATAAGTTGCTGAATTTAATTTTCTCATTTCTGTAGACAAAATTTGATCTTTCCAATGGCGGCATTTCTTTCTTTTGGAGTTGGTCATATTGGAGTACATTTTTACTTACTTGGTATGCCAAATATCATTTGGGTTCATATTCTTATACTCTATTCTGTATTGCAGTGTACCTTACTGAGCTGCAGGCACATAATACTCCTTCTGGGAAACATGTCCTGTGATGATCTGTGCTCTTTTTATTTTGTTCTTATATTAGTGATAAATGGTCCCTTAGTTGTCATATTGCAGACATACATTCATATAGAATCTAACTTTTTTTATTGTTGGCAACACCCAATCAATTAACCTGTTATAGTTTCAAGTCAGAATTACTAAAAAAATAAATATATGCATGGTCTACATTTCAAAGTCCTCGTTCTTCCCTTGAGTGAAACGACTATGAAAACTATCGTTGAGCTTGAGATTGCCTTCCTTGAAGTTTGGAATTTGGAGGTGTAGATACTATACATTTTTCAGGTATGCCAGGCTTGACGACATATGTTGGGTTTCACTATCTTTGTTGTCCTAGAAAGGGGGAGCATGTATTCGTTTCTGCAGCTTCTGGTGCAGTTGGTCAGCTCGTTGGGCGGTTTGCTAGGTTGTCAGGTTGCTATGTTGTGAAGCAAAGAGAAGGTGAATCATTCTCCACCCCCTTTCCCCCTTCGTGTAACAGAGTGTTTATTTTGTCTATCAAGTTAGTCATAACAGAGTGTTTACTCTGTCTTTCAAGTTGGTGATCTGACTTTTTCCTCTACTATATTTGGATTGTGCAAGTCCAACTTTATAGTTTCTTCGGTGTCTTTATTCGTTATATCATCATTTCAATATAGGAGGCAAATTGATACTGGTTTTTATCGCCTTACAATCAAATACTAGAAAATGTGTCGTAGATCTAATTGTGGCATCTCATCAACCTAGTATAATTATATACCATATTCTCCTTTGGACATCCTTACCAGAAGTACGGTGTTACCAATAAATGTGGCTGCAAGTGCCTAGGAGGCTACCATGAAAGCAGAATAGGAGTAGCTTAACGGTGAACACGACAATCAGCTACAAGCACATCTTCTACATACTTTCTTGGTTTCCTTTGTCAGCATTTGCCATTATCACCTACTCATGAAGACGAATTCCACCATTTGCTTTTGGTTTTGTCTAATGAGGTGCTATACTCCTTCCTCCCTACACCCTTACAATTGCATAAATGCTAGTCGTCCTAGTGAATGCTACAAGTGGCCTTAATTCGTATGATGTTGGTAACTAATGATTAACTCTTAACTCAACTTTATTTGCTAGCATATGGAGTTGGCTCCATATTGATCTAAATGTAGCTTTCCTCAATCCACGTAAAACTGGCATGCTTAACTGGTATCATTAATTGCTTCTCCCCGATGATCATTCATCCAATTATACTATACTTCTTAGTCTTGAAAAGATTACCATAACATCTCGTTCTAACTACCTTTATTGGCAGAAGAGGAGGAGTGCTTGGTTTCGCCATGGCCTGCTCGAATACCTTTGGGCTTGTAACTGGTGTATTTCTTCTTGGTTTTGGCTTGAGTGAGATTCCAAAGGGCCTTTGGAGGAATGCAGATTGGACAACCCGCCAAAAAGTTCTTTCTCACAAAATTGCCAAAATGGCTGTGAAACTTGATGATGCTCATCAAGAACTCTCAAATGCTATTGTTGTAAGTATTTTTGAGCTTTACTTGATATGTCAAAATCTACATATTATGCTGGAACTCTTTATCAATGCTCCATTACTCTTTTGCTATTATAGAGTTTGATTCTGATTGGTTATCCTATTTACTTGATGAATTCATACGTCTTTTAAATTCCATAGATGTCATTTGATTCTTATTGGTCATCCTGTTTACTTGATGAATTCATACATCTTTTAAATTCTAGAGATGTCATTTGATTCTTATTGGTCATCCTGTTTACTGAATGAATTCATACATCTTTTTAAATTCCATAGGTCTCATCCATTTCATTGATGATCTTGCTCTTGCAAAAATGTACGATGATCGTATTGATCTTATTCTATTGCCCTTTTGTTTGTTCCTATAGAATTTGACGTCTTTGTTTGAGAGAGCATATTGTAGATTCTGGCCAAAACTACAAGTTTTAGCAGCTCTAGCTGTAGCACGTAGCACAGGCACCATTACGATCCCAGGATCAAACATGATAGGGCAAAAACGAAAGAATTGCGGAATACTTGATTTCGGATCTATCCCAACTTCCATATCAGTTTTCATCATCCAAACAAACTCCGATTGCACCGGGGCTGTTGGGAAAGTTGCTCGCCATTGTCCGGTCTATGCCTTTCTACAGTTATTTCAATCACGAGCTCTCTTAACGGGTCAGAGGACTTTATGCTCGTGAATCACTGAATAACTGCAAGAGACCTAAACCTTTATATAGCTTCCATATCGGGCTTCTCCATCACAAGGCCGATATGGATCGGGTCTACACTGAAAGGGATCCATTTTCTTCCCGGACTTCGACCCACTTAGTTAGATCTTTTATTGGGTCACTTTAATACCCTTAATCTAGATTGAATTACGTGACTTAACTGTTAAAATATTGAAAATCAATATTACAATTAATAACTGTTCATTTACAAGGAGAAGGACAGCAATGCCCTTAACCTAGAGGGCAAAAATGTCCAACAATCTCCCCCTTGGGCAAGTATTAATTGCAATCGGTTAAGCTACGTTACTATAGTGGTACCAATATATGTTTTAAAAACATATTCAATCCAAAGGTAATGTAAGTCCACCATTCTGTCCTGCAAGGTCTTTGATACCGAAAAATATCAAACACATGTGTCATCTGTGACATAGGTCCAATATAATCACAAATATCTAATACCTCACTAACATGAATGAGAAAATGGAGTGTGGCAAACTACGATGATACCTATATGATCTAAATGTATCATCTTCGTTTGTAGGTCTCGATTTCTCTAACTTCATGCTAAACTGCAGCAGAGAAATCCTATATTCTCTCACTGGATGCTAAACTGCATTAGAGAATTTCTTTATGGGATCAAAACCTCATATCCCTCTATGTCATGCAAAACTTTAAGGATATCCATATGCACTTAATGTGTTTAATGACATAGATACAAGGTCAATCTTTATATATGCCCTTATGACCTTTAAAATGCTTGAGATTAACACAATTCTCAAGACTTCCATATGTATCAT
>JANZLC010024125.1:0-10625 GCA_026413385.1 Erythroxylum gracilipes
TTGAAATGAAGTAGAAAAGATGGTTTAGGTACAAGATGGGTTATATGTGAAATGTTGGAAGTTAAAAGTTGGAAAATATAATTGAAACATATTCATTGAGTATGCTTCGGTGTTTTAGCCATAAATTTTTCTCTAGCTATCCAAATGAGATGATTCTTAATTTGAATTAAACTAGAGAAATAGGGTTAGAATTTGTTTGATGAAATCGAGTTTTAATTCTGTTTCTAAGAATATCAATTTTCGGATGGAATTTGAGCACATAATATTATTTTAGTATAAGAAAAGTCCAAAAATGTTTGGGGTCTAAATTTTAGAATATCGAACCAAATTGAATGATTTTGATGTCATTAGAAAATTAAGACAATGAGGAACATTTTTCTAGAAGGAAGTGTTATCAAATTCCTTCAATTACATGATCAGAAAAAGGTCTTGTTTTTTTGGAAGGAGTTAGGCAATGACTTAAATGAATTTTGAGGTCTTAATAGAGTATTTTTGTGGAGTTAATTAGCATGTTAATGTGAATAAGATTATATGACATAGGTTAATTGAATTATAGTGTTAAGGTGGTAAGTTTGTATGAGGGGCAAAATTGGCAAGTCACCTAAGCATTTAAGTTATAAGGCATATAAGTAAGGATAAAATGGACATTGTTCAATCATTAATGGTATAAAAAGAAGAAGAAAAGAGTGTCTTACATTTGGAAGAGGCAAAAACGCGATTGGTGGATAAAAAAGAAGAGAGAGTTGTAGAGAAGAGAGAAAGGAGAGAAAAAGAAGAAAAAGCTAGGGTTTCTTCATTTTCTGGTTTTCAAGAGAAATTTTGAAGTTTATTCAAGAAGGAAAAAGGAAGAGGAAGATGAGAGCTTCCATTCAAGCTAAGAAACTCTTCATTTGGTGAAGAATCAAGGTAAGAGCATTTTTGACTTGTTGAATTTTTGAAAGAGTTTTGGTTTATGTAGCTTAAGAAATGTACGAATTTAAGAATTCTAAGATCAATTTTAGTGAATATGTCTTATTGGTTTCTCAATTGGAATGTCTATTGATTTGGAGATTTTTGTCAATATTGAAGAAAATTAAGAGAGGCCAGAGGAGCAAGAGTTGAGGCTTTTTGAGCAAGGTTTTCAAGCAAGAAAATTAAGGCGAGTTTCATGTTTATAATTGAGTAATGAGTCACTAAGGTTTCTATTTTTAAATCAAGAAATAAAAGTTTTCTTTTGAATCAAGAGAATAAAAAGATTTCAATTAAATGTTGCTTTTATTGCTTTTGATTGATTTGAAAAATTGCTAAATGTTTGATGTATGGAATTTTGATGATGAATTGTGAATTGCTAAATGAAAGGGTTTTTTTGAAAAATTGTATGTTCATGAAAAACAAGTTTCCGAAATGTTCCCATTTGGGCAATTTGTTTTCAAGTCATGAATTACATATTATGTGGGTTTAGTTTGGTCCATTCTGTTCTGTCAAGTGCACTTTGACTAAAGGCTTTTCTCGCCTACCTGCTATTGGCATGGAGTTCCTTCACTAACTCCCCTAAGTTCACGGCTACGCAAAACCATTATATGGTATCGCGATAGTACGTTCTGTTCACGGCTACACAAGACTATTCTATGAAATTGTTAGTACGTTCTGTTTACAGACCTATCAAAACCATTATGATGTGTTTATGTGTTTATGATTTGCGAATAAGTTGAAAAATGCATAAATTATTTCGTTTATAATTTTTATTACTTGATAAGAATTTTGAGAAACGTGTGTTTTATGACTCAATAAGAATTTTCTATGACAATGAACTTTTTGAATAGTTTTGCTTGTTATTCGTTATAAACTTGTTACCCACGAGCTTTTTAAACTCACCCTACTTTCTTTCCCTATCTTCAGGTGATGAGCAAGAGATCGAGTGAAAGTGGATCAAGGCATAAATCCGAATTTGCATTTTTTGATTTGTTTTGGAACAATTTATGTAAAACAAGGTTAGTTGCATGTTGAGCAATTATAGTTCAAGTATTTTATGTACTTTGGGATTTTGCGAAATATTGTATTGTGACTCGGAATGCCTATTGAAGTTTGTAAAACTCTTAATTTATGATGTTAATGAAATATGGATTTGAAATGTGAATTTATGTATAGATAAGGTGGAGTTGGAATATGAATTAATTAAGAATGAAGTTAAGTTGGAATTAGGTACACTTGAAGAAGTAATCCACTTGAGTTGATAAACTTTGAACACAAATTGCTATTACTTATAAGTGAGAGGTTATAGAAAAAGAAGGATAAGAATTATAAATGATGAGATGTAGTAGAATGGATATGAATGATGTTGCATTAGAGAAAGTGAAGTTGGGACAAATTTTTCTAGTCTTTCGTAAGGGTAAATTTTGTCAACTGACTCTAGGAAAAATCTAGAATAATCTAGGTAGAATTGGTCAAAATTGTCTTCTTGGAAGTTTTAGATGATCTTTCTAGCTTTCCAATGATATAAAGTTTGTAATTTTTGGATACCGAAGTGAAAAGATATGATCGTTACAAGATGTGATGCTACATGGAATGTATGCATAGGATAGCTATGGTTAATGATGAGAATAGGTGGTTTTGATGAACCAATTTAGAGTTTTATGAGCTAATGTTGGTGTTTGAATTGATATGAAGTGATTTTACACTAGAAGAGTTGAATTTAGGAAGATTATGAGTGAATATGATGTTAGATTGGATGTAGGAAGCATTGGAGAGGCTTTGGAAGGGTTTGGGGAACCCCTATATCCGTTAGATGGACTTTAAGTCCGTTAAACGAACCTTTTCAGGTCAAAATTGAACCCTAGCATCGCCCATGTCCGTTTAACAAACTTTATGTGCATTAAACGGACCTTCTCAAAAAGAGCCCCCAGGATCGACAATGTTCGTTAAACGAACATTCACAAGACAACTTCAGTAAATCGCGATTTTCACCTTTTTAGAAGCATAATCTCACTTTGTGGCTTTATGTAGATATCGAAGTCCTCTTTCAAACCGTCAAAGAACGAACTCAATCCAACATTTGTGGCAAAAGTTATGGCAATTGCGCCAAGACAGGTACAATATGAATAAGGACTTAAACATGTTAGATTCTTTTGGTCATAACTTCCTCATCCGACCCCCAAATGAAGTGATTATGGAATCAATAGATTTCTAAGATATTTTTCTATCTCTCCTTAAAAATTGGAATCTTTTGGAGTTGATTTGAAAGGGTTTGCATTAGAGAAAGTGAGGGGTCGGTTGGGAGAGCATGATTGGGGTATGAACATACTTTGGCTTTTTAAGCATATCATGATCTATAGAGCTCCGATTTATATGATTCTTACTTCAAAACAAACTAGAGACTTAGAGATACAATTTCTTTGAAAAAGTCAAATTGAAATTCTAGTTTGAAGTTTCCCAAAATTTGTTCTGAATTAGGAGAAATAAGTTTGATTATAGTGATTGATTTGTATGGGCACGCCATGGAACAAATTGTGAGGAAATTTTTGGGATGTTATGAAAATGAAGATGAACTGATGATGGCTAATGAGGGTTCAATGCAATAACCCTTCAAGGTAATACACAGAAGTTTCATGACATCAGATCAAGCGTTGGACTCTAGAAACAAGCGGGGCCCAACACGAGAGATTATGTGTTGTTTCTTAGCACACCATAAAATGATATTGGTACCAAGAAAAGTGCAGTAACCGGTGGTAGATCTCCTTATGGTAAGGCAGCCATCCCAATCAGCATCAGAGAAAGCAGACAATTCAAGAGTTGTAATGGAGTGAGGTGTAAACTAGTGTTAAGTGTTCCTTTCAGGTATTGAAGGATTCGTTGAACCAATTTCAAATGAGCAACTGTAGGAGCGTGCATGAATTGTGAAACATATTTAGCACTATAAGATAGATCTGGATGCGTCAATGTGAGATATTAGAGAGCACCAACAATTCCTTGAAAGTGACTGGGATTAATAATAGGAGTAGTATCTGTAGCAGGTTTGAATTTGACCTCTAAAGGCATAGGCATGGGCTTGCAATGAAGCATATTAGACAATTCAAGAATGGTAAGTGCATAGTGTGACTGGGATAGATGTAGCTCATCTACTGTGCTAGATATCTCAACACCAAGAAAGTGATGCACCAGACCTAAATCTTTCATAAAGAACTCAACTCAAAATTTGAATAAAAGAGGAAACAAGCTCTGTGGATGACCATGTAAGAATCATATCATCGACGTAGAGAAGTAAAACAAGTGAACCTTGATTAGAATGAAAAATGAAAAGAGAAGGATTTGCTAAACTACAAAAGAAACCATATGATATAATAAATTCACTGAGTCTATCCAACCAAGCACATGGTGCTTGTTTAAGTCCATACAAAGCACGTTGGAGCTTACGTACATGCATAGGTTTCTATGGATTAGTCATACTTGGCGGTTGTTCCATATATATATCTTCAACGATGTTGCCATTTAAAAAATCATTTTTAACGTCGAGTTGACGAATGGGCCAATGTCTCATAAGAGCAATAGTTAAGATGAGTCAAATTTTATCTGGTTTGATTACAGGAGAGAACATCTCTGTGTAGTCAATACCATCAGTTTGATGATATCCTTTGGTGACTAAACGTGCTTTGAGACTATCTAATTTACCATCAGGTTGTGGATTGGTCTTAAAAATCTATTTGGATTCGATTACATGCATATCTGGAGTGCGTGGAACTAATTTTCATGTTTCATTTTGATATAGTGCAACAAGTTCACCAAGCATTGTAGCTTTCCACCCAGGATGCGATAAGGCTGATTTAATAATTTTTTATTCATAAGGTATTGTAGCAGAAGAGATTACTATCAAGGCATATTTAGGATTTGGCTTAGCAACTCTATGTTTGGATTTGGTTATCATAGGATGAGTAACTGGTGCTTCATGAGGTGGCATTGTATTTATAGAAGGAAGGGACTCAGGTGAAGGCACGTGTTTAGAACATAAGTCAGTCAGTAGGGTAAGTAGATTCGGATCTTCAGAACTCAAATGATCAAGGACAGTCCTAACATTATCTAGCTCAAGTACATCATGTGGTAAATTTGGTATAGATTCTAATCCATGAATATCAACAGATGGTAATGTCATGGAAGTTATCGATGCAAACATTTGTGAATGACTACAGGAAGCAAGAAGATTGTTAGAAGAAGGCAACCAAGAATCAAATATGTTAAGAGCATGTGATTTAGAAATGGAAAGAGATGAAGAATTAAAAGGAAAATAGTCTTGTCAAACACAACATGACAAGAAATGAAAAATTTGCAACTAGGTGGATGAAAGAACTTATATCCTTTATGCTTTTCATTGTACCCTACAAAAACACACAAGACAATTTTAGGGCAAAATTTATGGTTTCTTGTATCCTATGTATATAGACAACATTTAGAACTAAAAAATTGAAATGATGTGTAGTAGTTAGTATGAGTTCCATGTAACATGAAATATGGAGTGTCAAACTGAAGAGATGAAGATAGTAACTGATTAAGAAGAAAAGTTGATGTGACAAAGGCTTCTACCTATAGAAAAAGAGATGCATGACTATGGAACAACATTGTCATACCCAGTTTAAAAAAAACATTGTCATACCCAGTTCGCCTATAATTCTGTGCCTCTCAACTATACTTGTTTGGTCCGGAGTGTAAGGGCATGAAATCTGATGAATAATTTCTATCGCAAGAAAATGTGATAATAATCTAGAGTTAACAAATTATCCTCTACCATCTGAGTGGAAGATTTTTATTTTCTTATTAAATTGTCGTTCACCATACTATTCAAATGCTAAATAGGCAACAAAAAAATCAGATTTATGTTTTAATGGAATAATCCAAGTATACTTGGAAAAATCGTCAACTAAACATGCATAAATTTAAACTTGCCAACAGATAAAACAAGGGCAGGTCCCCACAAATCATAACGAATCTTATCAAAGATACCAGAACTAGAATATTTAGAAGGAGCAAAAGGAAGTTTAGTTAGTTTTTCTAGTTGACAACTATCACATAAATGTTTAATCCGTAAAGGACCTTGGACTTCAATTAATCCTTTATTTTTTAACAACTAACTGCTGAAGCTTGAGTGTGTCCTAAGCATTGATGCCAAATATCTGCAGTGCCAGACTTGAAATGATGAGAGAAGTATCCTTCTGGGACATCAGATAAGATATACAGGTCACCCTTCCTTTTCCCTGTCACTAATAGATGTCCTATTTTCCGTTCCTTTATACAAAAATCAACGTCAGTAAATTCACAGTTGACAAGAAACTGAGACGTTAATTGACTTATTGAAAGAAAAAAACAAATTTGGAACTAAAAGAACATCATGAAGAAGCAAATCTTTTCTTTTTTCTTAATATATGAATCATCAATACCTGTTATAGGTATCGAAGAACCATCTCCAATTATGATTTCATCAGATCCGGAGTATTTATGAATATTAGTTAGCATACCTTGCTTTTCTATCATGTGATTTGAAGGTCTTGTATCAAAAGTCCATTCTTGTATCAAAAGCTTGTGAAATTTCATTATTTTGAGTTGTTCATTTTGGTATCCACCAACAAATTTTAGCAATATGTCCTGGTTTCCCACAATATTGACATGTTTCATTGAGATACAAGTCTCACTTTATTGCTATCATACGTCATTCTCCGAGAGGTAGCGATCGTCGTCGTCGTTGTGTAGCAGATGTTGAGTCTTTTGGATAGCTTTGATTTTGGTTTCGAAACTGTTGTGCTTGAAATCCACGACCTGAGGAAGTAAAGGTACTATTGTGATTCCTTTAACTGGTACTTTGAGATTGTTTATGTTGCTGGCTATAGAAGGCTAAATGTGGAATGAGGTGAGACAGAGACGCATCTGGTTGGTTTAAAAACAAGTTTCAACGCTGATCAAGATTTTGCAATTGCGAGATCAACTCAAAGTAAGTTGGTTTTGGAGGTTTCAACATCGTTGTTGTAAAGGTTTCATATTGTGGACCAAGACTTGTGAGGAGACAAAAGACTTTTTCTCTATCTAGAATAGGTTTTCTGATATTAGCAAGATTGTCACGCAAACCTTTAAAGACACATACATGATCTCCAATGGTCTTGTTATCATCCTTGCGAAGAAAAGTCAGTGTTGTCGTAGTGTAAACTCTTGCTCTCGAGAGTCTGGTACATCAGCATCTTTCAGTTTTTCCCAAACTGCATGTGCTGTGTTTAAGCTAAGTCCAATAGCTTCTTCAGAGAGGGTTCCGATGATCCAACCACAAAAAAGCCGATCAGACTTTTGCCAAGTAGTGAATTCTTTTGTCAACTGTGGTGTGGTGTTTAGATGTTTGAATCTAATGTAATATATTTTGTTGGAACCAGTGTTTCATTGGTGAGATGACCAACCAAACCTTAGCTCTCTGCTTATCCTAAGGCTTGTTCTCTCCATAATGGATAATTGAATTATGTGAGTTTTAATGTGACAAAATTTCCAACATTCAAAGACAACAAAATCGTGGCTCTGATACTACGAGAAAAAAGCAAAGGCGCAGTAGAAAGAAAAGAGGAAAAGCAAAGGTGCAGTAAAAAAAGAATCTTGTTATTATGTAATTGATTCTTGTCTCACGAATACTGATTATTAGCCTCAAAAGGATTAATACATATATAGCACTTGTACATGATAAGGAAGAAAACAGACAGAGTTTCCTTTATTTAATAAACTACTACATCTAATGAATTACCACTTCAATAGGAATTTGTTACTTTTTAAAAGTCCTTGTCATCAACCATATCTCCTTTGATAATTTTGTGAGTAACTATCAACCTTATCATTCCATGATTTGTAGGATTTCTTATAATCATCCTTATCACTCCATGATTTACTCACAGTATCATCCTTATCACAAAGAACTAGCAGGCATAAAATAACGTGAACGACTTGTATCCACTAAATCCATATATAGTTTTTCTTTGAAGCGGAAAACCACATTATTTAATCATTTCTTATAATTATACACTATATAGTTTTGTTAACGATAAACCTGTGCAAAAGTATTTGAAAGGATAGTAAAAGGAGATATAATAATAGTAAAACAAAAAGCTATACCAAGGTAAAGATATCGAGAAACTAGATCCTCTACCTAGTTTTACTCTGTCTTATTCTATCTCATGAAATCTCAACCATTTATTTTGCGGGACCTACGTGTGACCTATGTGGATCCCACATAAATAAATAGCTGAGATTTATTGGACACAATAAGACACCATAATATTGGACAGAGAATCTGGACTCAGTTATCTAGGCGAATCTTCTTAGAAACCTGAATAAGAAACTCTCATTGTTTACGCCATCTAACTTGCCTAGCCTCTCAAGAACTTGAGCAATGGTAGGTCGCTCCAATGTTTTGTCGCTGACACAGTCGAGTCCAAGCTCTGTTATGGCCTTGGCATCCCTGATAGAGCATCCCGTTCTCTTCAGTTTCTCATGTACTACTTGTCCTTTGATGTTGTAGTCGTCCTTTCCCCAGTCATTGATGTGCACAAGCATAGCGCGTCCTGTAATACTTACTTTTGGCTTCTTCATAATCATTTGCAGCATTACCACTCCCAAGTTGTAGATATCATTTGGTTTGGTTCCAACTTCTTCTGTGGGTTAAGAAAAAGTTCATTAATTGATAACCATATTTGCATAAGATAAGAATCATGAATGATTTACCATTGGTCAGAATGAGCGGGTCAGTGTATCCACGAGTACCCAGCTTCAAATATTCACCTTATGGTGTAACAGTCCCCAAATCAGAGAGCTTTGGAACAAAATCCTAGTTTAGTATCAAGTGGAATCAGTAAAGGGGTTGATGGAGATATTGAAAGCAATGAATTAATGATGTAAATCTTGTCTTCAACGGATAACGTGGTAGATTCCTATGTAAAAATAATAATCTATCTTAGCTAGCTAGTAAATGTGCGTTTGACCTTATCCAGGAGAAGATTTTCAAGCTTTAGGTCACGGTAGATGAGAGAAGGTGATTGACTATGAAGCTCCTTCACAGCACGTGCTGCCCCAATGATGATCTTAAGTGTTCTTCTCTAGTCAAGATCTATTTTGAACAGTAATTGTCATTATAAGCTAATAAATGATCAGAAAATGCTTGTGACTGAAAGGACATAACTTGATTAAGCATTCACATAGTAAAGCTAATCGGATAACTTAAATTTATGTATACATTTTCTGGTCAAAGCTAATCTTGGAAACGATTGATAGTGAGAAGTAGGTTATTGCATGACATTAGGCATTACCTTGTAATTTGCTCATGACACTTCCATTTTGCATCAGTGGATAGACAAGGTAATAATTGTCTGTTGTTTCGCAGTGGCCTACCAGTTTAATGATATTTGAATGCTTAATTACACTCAAGTACCTTGTTTTAGCCTAAAAAACACAGGACAGAAGATTTAATATAATGAGTATTACACGGAGTACAAATTTGGGAACCAAGTTCTGTTTTTGAGATGTTCCTAGTAAAACACTCTTATTCGCCACCCATATAACCCTTCCACAAGGAAAATGAACTGTATAAAGAAAATAGAGAAAAATAAGAATAACCCAGAAATAGCCAAAGCCAATGGCAGACCCACATTGTAATGATAGATGAATAACAGAATAAAAAGCAGACTGGTCCTCAATGTTGTGTTTTATACTAAAATTGTCCGTTGGACGAAAGACCTTGTTCCCACACTAAACAGTTAGTTCTGAACAGTGTTGTATATATAACATTGCAAATCTTCTTTTTCTTACTTGCCACTGATTTCTAATTACGTTTTTGGCATTGCGGGACACTTTAACAGCTACCTGCATGCCATTGAATTTGTTTTCTTCCCTTCCATGGATGGTGCCACCATAAACTATGCCAAATCCTCCAAGACCAAGAAAGTTACTTGGATCAAACCCATCTGTATATTTGTTCAGTTCCTCAAAAGTGAAAGGAATTGGAATTGCAGCACCTACAACAAAGAGTTAAAGACATTCTGCAAGTCCAAGCAACTACTTATTCCATATAAGCTAATTCATATGAGGTACATTTGTGTAATTTGATGGATGCCAAATCACAGAAAAGGAAAATTTGTACAATTCAGTTAATGAAATCAATCAAATTCTTGATTCACCATCTTCCCAATTTATTAAACCTTTACAGTTGCTTATTTGAGAGCTATTCCAGGTTAAGAACTAGATGGACAAAGCACAAGAGATGAAAGTTCATAATTCTCTTGGAATTCGTATTTCAGTTGGAAGTTTGCAACCTTAAACTTGTGGTCATTTGAAAACATATCACAGGCAGAAAGCAGAAATCTACTAAAGTGAAAGAGGAAACAATTTCACTGAAATAGTTACCAGCCTGATGATAGCAAACATAATTTAAGAATCACCAAGATCGGCTTATCACCAAAGATTGCTCAAAATGATTTAACAAACCAAAATATCTTATATATAATTCAACCGTTAACTAATTGCAACAATGAGCGATGAGAAGGTGATTCGAGATGTATACAGTTTGTGTTAAATTAATCAACACCAAACCCACTAATAATTATGTGAATTAGGTGTGTTTAATTATTCAACACCAAACCCAC
>JANZLC010024126.1:0-10624 GCA_026413385.1 Erythroxylum gracilipes
AATTGAAGTTTTTAATTTATTTTAATTTTCTAATTATGTATATATATATATATATATATATATATATATATATCAAAATCGGCATCTATTAATATATCATGACCACCCAAAATTAGTAATGTTAAAGTAGTTTTGATTAACATTTTTTGCATGATTTTTTATAACTAAATCATTTTGTCATACAATGTTTCGATTGACATAGAGCATATAATTAATATATACTATATTTAAGTTCAATTATATTAGTTATCCTCCATTAGTAATTGATTCTTTTAAGATATTTGAAAAGTATTTTCACAATATCATCCACTTTGGCCAAGAATTTCCCAAATCAATACAAATCGAAAATAATAGAACATGTTTCTTAATTACTTTAGGATGATGAATCCTATACTCAATTACTTTTATATAGTTTATGCTATATCCAATGACAATCAAGCAAGCTAATCTTAAATAAGATAGGTCATAAATAGTATTAAAACATAAAAATTCATATAATTTGGGATCTTAACTTAGAGGATTACGTATACAATAATCACAATAAGAATTTCTATAGAGATACAAGTAACATTTTGAATGAAATTACTATATTAGATTTATTTTGTGAACTTGCTCTACAATAAGTAGTCAAATGCTTATTTAGATACCTCCTTACTTTGGTCTATGAGACCAATGACTTCCTTTATAAGGAAGAAATACAATGTGTACTAGTCTTTCAGCTCTTTTAATGTTCAGTCTTAATGAAGCAACAACTAGGAATAATTTAAGGATAATATATAAATATAATATGAATATAATAATTATGATATCATCATTAATTCATTTAAAACAAATTATCCCATAAATTTTATGTTATATGTTAGTCAATTAAACAAAACATATAAGATAAAGAATGCCTTATGTCACAAAACCTATAACCAATCAATTGGTTATAAAGCATAAATCAATAGCCTCCAGTTTATAGCTATAATAACCTAACTAGAGTTTTTTCTCCTAACCCTCTCTGGACTGTTAGTAACCTTGGACCTCAATTATTCAGTTATTTTTAATTCCACACTTAATTGTGGTGCTTTTATAATATACATTTTTAGCTTAAAAACATTCAATTGTATTTAAGCTAGTTTATTTAAACAAGTATTTGAACAAGAACTCTCCATCTTTTAATATTTTACTTATTTAATTTCTCAAAGATGTAACTCTTTAGTTTATAAATCATCACAACAAAAATGATTATTGTACTTAGAATTTTTTATGTTTAATTTGTCTAAAATTTTTCTTTTTTAATTTCCATTTAATGTGGTTTAACCTTAAATAAAAAAATATTTCATTATTGAAGTAAGTGTTAATTATAAAAATTTCCAAAAATTTACTTAATTTTGTAATATTATCCTGAACTTTAAAAAGTGGGACTAAAATACCTCAATTTTAGTTTATTATAAAAATAATCTGACGTTAAATTTTCTATTAACGTAGACCTGGAAAGCCATGTTAGTGTAACATCCCATCACCTGTGGGAGGCTAGAATAGTAAATATGAGTGATTAATGAGAGCTTATAAATGCATTTTCCTTGCTTATACATAATATGTCATACATATACACGTGAATAGTGAAAGTTTTGCACATGAAAATAATTGTACATGCATTCATGAATCATTCCAGGTATAATTAAATTGAATTGAGATTTTTGAAAATTTAGTAAAATTTGAATTTATCTATGTTGAAAATATTATTAGTTAGTAGGATTGTGAGAATTATGAATTTCGGTGAATTTAGGATTAAATTTTGGAGAAAAATTATAGAAAATAGGGGAAAAGAAATCAAAGAAGAATTGGAGATAGTTGGATTGTAAAGATAGAATTAATGGAGTTAGTTTCAAAAGAAACTTAGAGTTGGACCTTAGGAAACGTGACAAGTGTAAAGTTGCCTTTATAATTTGTCAGAAGTAAGTTTGAGTTATACGAGAGTTAAAAAGGGGTTTGTTCTTTCCTTGTTATCATCTTCTCCGAATTTCTTCCCATACACAGGGTTTTCCATCAAAACTCTTTCTGAGAGTCAACTTTGTTATATATATATATCCCTCACCACTTCCTCCACTGCTAAGTGTTTCTTCTGCCTTAAGAAAAAAAACAGAAGTTGGTTAATGTTCACAGTGGTTTACGTAATTTTGTATGGAGTTAGGGCTTGAAGATAGTTGAAGCTTTTGGAGTCTTCAACAAGTAGTGAATAAAATTGTTAGAGTTGTGGATTTTTGAAATAAAGTTGATGAATTTATTGTCAGTGCATGATCACAGCATTTACGTATATTTATATTCTTGAACACTGTGTTAAGGGGATGAAAATGGTGGATATGGTGTTATTTAGTTTTTAATGGATTGTTAGTGATCAGATGTTGTGGAAATAGTTCTTAGAGTTGAAGTAGCAATGAAATGATGTATAGGATTAGTGTAGAGAATTAGATATGGAAAGGTGATATGCTCTGTTTCTTCACTGTTCATGTATGAATATCTAGGTGTTTATACGTCAGTTGATGAAAACTTAGAGATGTTCAAGAAAAAGGTTTTTGAGATGAGGAGTATAGATAATATCGTCTGTGAAGAAGTATCATCTTAGGTTGACTTCTGCTTCGTCTTAACTTGACCATCACTATCGTCTTAGGTTGACTTCTGCTTCATCATAAGTTGATCATCTGTATCATCTTAGGATGACTTCTGCTTCGTCTTAAGTTGACCATCTGTATCGTCTTAGGTTGACTTCTTTTTTGTCTTAAGTTGATCATCTGTATCGTCTTAGGTTGACTTCTTTTTCATCTTAAGTTGACCATCTGTATCGTCTTAGGTTAATTTCTGCTTCGTCTTAAGTTGACCATCTGGATCGTCTTTGGTTGACTTCTGCTTCGCCTTAAGTTGACCATCTGTATCGTCTCTGATGACGTCATATCGTCTGTAAAAATGTATCAGCTGTGATGACGTCATATCATCTATGATGATGTCATATCATCTGCTTTCTGCTTTGTTTGTTTTTTGCTTCATCTACTTTCTGCTTCGGCTACTTTCTACTTCGTCTGCTTTCTGCTTCGTCTACTTTTTGCTTCATCTGCTATCTGCTTCGTCTTATGTGGACAGAACCTTGTTTGATTCTTTCAGCCATAACTTTGTCGTCCGACCTCTAAATAACCTGATTTTTAAAGCATTGGATTCATAACAAATTTCTCTATCTCTTCATAGAAATTATAGCTTTTGTTTTTGACTTGAGAAAGATTGATCAAATCAAAGTAAGGGTATCGGTTGAAAGAACATGAACTGAATATTTTATTAAACATGTTCCTAAATTTTGATGATATCTTAATCTGTAGGATTTCAAATGAGATGATTTTAATTAAGAGTAAACTAGAGATATAAGCCTACAAATTGTCTCAAGAAGTCAAGTGTTGATTCTTCTTCTAAGATATTGAATTTCTGGATGGAATTTGTACATAGTACATTGTTTTTTAATATGAACAACCTGATAATGTTTGAGGCATATCTTCTAAATTATTGAACCAAACTGAGTGATTTTGGTATCAATAGAAAGATAAGATATAGAGGAACGCTTTTCTAGAAGAGAGTATGACCAAATTATATCAATTTCGCCTTCTGATTGAATGTGAACAGTAGACCCGAAAGGGGTGTCTTGGAAAAATCTGAAGTGATTTAATGAGAAATGAATTGTGAGTTTAATGGTTTTAGTGAGGCATAAACCTAAGTATAAATTATTCTTAGATGATTTTTGGATATGAGAATGATTTTGTGATGAAATTGATGGAATGATACCCAAGATTGTCATGAACATGCATTGTACTTAATTCATTTCATTCATGTGCATTATTAAACACTTATGATTATACAAGGTGTGATGCATGTGTATGTTGTTTAATATAGAGGAGTAACTAGAACGTCAACCTCCAGACGTTGCCGGCAGGATTTAGATTCAAGAGCAACTTATGAGTAACCTAGACGGTCTCACTTAATTCCTTGTTTACTTAAATTCTGTTTTGAGTTATTGAATGAATGTGTTTTGATTGTTGATTCTGGACAACAACATATCTGAGGAGTTGTTATTCGGGAATGTATAGGAAGTGCTGTTTATATGTGAATGTGATGGAATAAATGTTACTCAACAATAATGTTGAATGCCAAACCTTGGGTTTGATGAAAATTATGATCTGAATGTGAATGTGCAAGCGTTTGAATGATTGAGGCAATGATATGTGAAGCATTTCAATATATGAATGCATGAAAGATAAAGGAAGTTGTGATCGGAGTTGCCAGTGAAAAAGAACTTAAAGCTCAGATAATGATTAGAGCCTTATGCTCAGTTGTGAATATACCCGATATCCACTAAGAGATATAAGACATAATTTGATGTAGCTCGGTATCCACTAAGGGATACGAGCTAGTAAAAAGGCACTCGGAAATAACGACAATAATAAAGAAAAAGGAGTCTCACATCCATTGCTTTTATACTTGATATGTGTACTTTATATGATTTAAATGATTATAATGATTGTTCTAAAAGCAAAATGTGATATTTCGTGAATATGCAAAGATTTGAATAAGTTGTTACATGTATTGATGTGATGCATGAATTGAGTGGACCATCGATGATGGTTATCTCATTGAGTTGGCAAAACTCATGCAAAATTACATGTTGACTTTTCAGGACCAAGAGACGACTTTAGCAACTGAGAGACGTATAAGCAGTGTAGACTTGTACTTTTGGGAAAAGGTGAAATGACTCAAAGGTCGGTCAGTTGGGACTGGATTGCTTAGATAGATTTTGTATATTTCCCCTCTCATGTAGCATATTTTTGTATTAGGTTTGGATCACATATATACTTCGAATGATGTTGTAAAAGTTACATTGTAAATTTAGTTCTCATAAAAGGAAAAGAGGAAATTTTGGGTTTTATTAAAATATTGTGATTTTCTTTTGATACTTTATAAGTGAATAATGATATGATGCCAGGTGAAGTGAATGTAGTGATCGATCATTGCACACCGTTATCACAGGATATGTACTGGAATGACGTCTTGGCTTCCCGGTGCATACCCTGCAGTAAAGGGGCGCTACATTTAGGTGGTATCAGAGCATGGTTGGAATCTGTTAGGATATATAGAAATGTTAAGCCTAAATTTTCATGAGAAATGCGGATAATGACTAAAGTTATTGTTTATAATAGGTCATCTGCTGTAGGTGAACAAGTGGTGGAGCCAGCTAACCTAGGATCTGTAGGAGCCAATAAGGAGTCCTTAGTACCTCAATATGAGGAGATGACTCCTAGAGTTCCCAAGAGAAGGGAAAGGAGGTATAACAGGCTGCGGAAGTAGGGAGCTATAGATTTCTATGACAACACAGACCCCGCTAAGGCCGAGGGATGGTTGGAAAGGATAGAGAGAGTTTTAGATCAGATGGACTGCAAGCCTGATGAAAGGTTCTATTATGTAGTGTCCTTATTGCAAGGCCCAGCTTATCAGTGGTGGAAGACTGTCCCAGGTAGTACCACCGGGCCTTGCCAATTGAAGTGGGAAGACTTTCTGAGGGTCTTCAAAGAAAATTACATGCCCAAGATCTACTTGGATAGGAAGATGAAGGAGTTCTTGGAATTGAAGCAGGGTAAGATGTCAGTGGCGGATTATGAGATTCGGTTTAATAAGCTGATGGCCTATGCTACTGCTCTGATTCCTACATAAGAAGACAAGTGTAGGATGTTTGAGGATGGCCTCAATATAGGAATCAGGTCAAGGTTGGCCATCTCAAACCTAAGCAGTTTCACTGAGCTGAGAGCTGCTTCTATCAGGATTGAGCAGTTATTAAGGGAAAGCCAAGCAGAGACTGGGTAAGGGTCTAGAACGAAGAGGTCTAGTGAGAGTCAGAGTGGTTCTGGTAGAAAGTTCAGTAAGCACCAAAACAGATCCTTCAGACAACCAGCTGGATCTAGACAGTCAAGGTTCAGACAGAGGGGTAGTTTTGCACAGGCTGGTAGTGGAAGAGGTACAGTGCAGAGTCAGTGGCCCCATGTGAGCACTGTAGGAAGAGGCATGGTGTAAAGTGCTGGATTGTGTCAGGAGCTTGTTTTAAATGTGGCTCTTTGGAGCATCAAATCAGAGATTGCCCCATTCTTGCTGGAGCCTAACCTGGTGTGAGTGGGAGGTCTGTGAGTGAAGCTACTGTCCAGTAGAGCAGAGGTGGTGGATCTAGACAGAGAGGCCAAGGTAGAGGCAGAGTGAGTTCTGAGAGTTCTTTCATGAGGACCGAGGGGCGGGGCAGCCGACCGCAGTCCTATGCCCAAGTCTATGCTATGACCAGGCAAGAGGCCTAAGACTCACCAGATGTAGTTGCAGGTGCGCTTCTTGTTTATGACTTTGAGTCATTTGCACTGCTAGATCCAAGATTCACACACTCCTTTATTGCACCGCATTTGGAATGTAGACTGCATTGTTTTAGAAAGTCGCTACAGTATGGGTTAGAGGTGAGTACGCCTCTAGGTAGTACTACTGTCATAGGAAAAGTTTGCAAGGGGTGCTTGATTAGGATCGATCAAGCAAAGTTGGAGGCAGATCTGATTATATTACAGTTGAAAGAGATAGAGGTTATCCTAGGCATAGATTGGCTCACTGCTCATAAGGCCATCATAAACTGCTACACCAAGGAGGTAGCACTTGAATCTCCTGGCTAGCCGAGGGCAGTTTTCAGAGGAGTTAGTCAGGCAGTGCCAGCCATGACGATATCATTTATGAGTGCATTGAGATTGATGTAGGGAGGATGTGAGGCTTATTTGGCCTACGTCATTGATACTAGGGCTGAGCAGAGTGTACAAGACATTCCAGTAGTTAGGAAATTCCTAGATGTGTTTCCCTATGCGCTACCTGGTCTACCACCAAATCGGGAAAAGTGCTACTCCTATATCCATTCCTGTATATAGGATGACACCTGTGGAACTTAAGGAGTTAAAGGCTCAACTTCAGGGGTTGTTGGAAATATAAGACCCAGTGTTTCACCTTGGGGAGCTCCAGTGCTGTTTGTGAAGAAGAAAGATGGGACTTTGAGGTTATGCATTGATTATAGGCAGCTGAATCGGGTAACGGTGAAGAACAACTACCCGTTGCCTAGAATTGATGATTTGCTTAATCAATTACAGGGAGCTCAGGTATTTACTAAACTGGACTTAAGGTCAGGGTACTATCAGTTAAAGATAGCTGAGGCTGATATACCTTAGAGTGCATTCCAGAGCAGGTATGGACACTTTAAGTTTTTAGTGATGCCGTTTGGGTTGACAAATGCCCCAGCAGCTTTTATGGCCTTGATGAATAAGATGTTTCAGCCCTACTTGGATCGATTTATGATTGTGTTCATTGATGACATCTTGGTGTATTCGAAGAGTAGAAAGGAGCATGCTAAGCATTTAAAGGTTATTTTGCAAATCATGAGGGAGAAGCAGCTATATGCCAAATTTAGTAAGTATGAATTTTGGCTGGATCAGGTTATGTTTCTGGGGCATATAGTGACTAGAGATGGCATACAGGTAAATCCAAAGAAGATTGAGGCAGTGGTGAATTGGGAAGATCCAGGAATGTGCCCAAGATCCAAAGCTTCCTAGGATTGGCCAAGTATTACCGGAGGTTTATCGAGGGGTTTTCTCTGATCTCAGCCCCTCTGACAAAACTTTTGAGGAAGAATGTAGTATTCAGATGGAATGAAGAGTGCCAGAAGAGCTTTGAGGACCTGAAACATCAGTTGACTACTGCACCGGTGTTGACTATTCCATCAGGGACTTAAGGTTATGTAGTGTATAGTGATACTTTGCATCAAGGATTGGGGTGGGGTGTGTACTGATGTAGCATGGCAAGGTGATTGCCTATGTATAGAGATAATTAAGGTCTCACGAGATTAATTATCCGGTATATGATTTAGAGCTAGCTGCAGTGGTCTTTGCTCTAAAGATTTGGAGACATTATTTGTATGCAGAGACTTTCCAGATATTCACTGATCATAAGAGTCTGAGGTATTTGTTGAGTCAGGTGGAGTTAAACTTGAGGCAGAGGAGATGGATTGAGCTACTGAAAGACTATGATTGCACTATTGAGTACCACCAGGGGAAAGCTAATGTGATAGTAGATGCTTTGAGCAGGAAGTCTAATATCAGTGCAGCTCAGATTCAATTATCGAGGCTACCTAATCTAATACAGTTGAGAGCTCTGAATGTGGAGATAAATCTGGAGCAGGATAGGGCCTTGATTGCTACTTTGAAGTTAAGACCGATGCTACATCACAGAATCAGGAAGGTCTAAGGGAAAGATCCCGATATGGTAAAGCTTTTGGAGAAGGTGAAGGTGAATCCAGATTTCAAGTTCAAGTTGAGGGATGAGACACTATGGTTGAAACAGAGGCTGTGTGTGCCTAATGTGGATGATTTGAGGAAGGAGATACTTGAGGAAACTCATATGGCCGCCTATGTTATGCATCTTGGTACTACTAAGATGTATAACACATTGAAGCAGCATTTCTGGTGGCCTGGAATGAAGAAGCAAGTGGTAGGGTATATATCTAGGTGTATGACTTACCAGCAAGTTAAGGCTGAGCATCAGGCTCCATAAGGAAGCTCCATTTGTTTCCCATTCCAGAGCGAAAATGGGAACGAATCACTATAGACTTCATCATGGGATTGCCTAAGACTCTGAGACATCATGATGCTATATGGGTCATAGTGGACTGGTTGACTAAATCGGCCCACTTCTTACCAGTGAGAGAGAATAACTCACTTGATCAGGTGGCTTGGAGATATATAGATGAGGTGGTGAGATTGCATGGGGTTCCAGTGTCTATAGTATCGGACAGGGATCCCAGATTTACTTCGAGGTTTTGGAGGAGATTGCAGTCTGCTATGGGGACTAAGTTGAACTTTAGTATAACATTTCATCCTCAGACAGATGGACAGAGTGAGAGGACAATCAAGACTGTTGAGGACATGCTTAAGGCTTGTGTATTAGAGTTTAGAGGAGCTTGGGATCAATATATGGCATTGATAGAGTTTGCCTACAACAACCATTACCACAGTAGTATCCAAATGGCACTGTATGAAACACTGTATAGTAGAAAATGTCGGTCGCCACTATATTGGGGTGAAGAGGGCTTGAGAATGGTTGAAGGCCTAGAGTTGATACAGGATACAGTGGATAAGGTGAAGTTGATCCGAAGCCGAATCAAAGCAGCTCAGGATAGACAAAAGAGTTATGTGGATCAACACCGACGAGATATGGAGTATAGTGTGGGTGATAGAGTATTCCTGAGAGTGTCACCTTGGAAAGGAGTTTTGAGATTTAGTAAAAAGGGCCAGTTGAGCCCTAGGTACATTGGTCCTTATGAGATCATTGAGAGGATAGGACCTTTGGCCTATAAGTTAGCTTTACCAAATGAAATGTCTCAATTACATAATGTGTTTCATGTGAGTATGCTCCGAAAATACCGAGGGGATCCGACACATGTGATACTAGCTCAGGAGATTGAGGTTACTAGTAACTTAAGCTATATTAAGGATCCAATCAGGAATGTGGGATCTCAAATCAAGCAATTGAGGAACCGAGTCATTTCATTAGTGAAAGTCCTTTAGAGGAATCACTCAACTGAGGAAGCCATATAGGAAATGGAGGAGCATATGAGGAGACAATATCCCTACCTATTCGAACAATTAGGTAAGAATTTCGAGGACAAAATTTATTTCAAGGAGGGGAGTGTGGTAACATCTCGTTATCCATGTTAAGGCTAAAATAGTAAATATGAAAGATTCAGAGAGATTAGAAAACACATTTCATGCTCATGCATTATATGATATGCACATACATGTGAACATTAAACTTTTTCACACGAGAAAAATTGTACATGCATTCATGAATAATTTCGGGTATAACTGTTATAAATGTGATTATTTTGAGAATTGTATTTTTTATATATTGAAAACTGATTTGGAGAGTGTATTTGTTAAATTTAAATCTTGGTGAATTTTAGGATAATTTCTGAAAATTTTGGGTAATTTTTGGACTAAGAGAAATGCCAAGTGGCAAGACAAATGATAAATGGTAGTAGAATTTACTGTCAATTGGCAGTTGAAAAAAAATTGATAAATGACTTTGAGATTTAATTACAAGTGTCGTTGAAAATTGGGAGACAATTAGAATAGAAATTAGATTTAAGTTATAAGAATTGGACATGCAGCAAGTGACAAATGTCACTTGCCAAATAATGTCTTGAGTGCTAAGAATTTAACCCCCTTATTTGTTCTCTCACGATGTTTCTCTCTTAAAAAGCTATTGGAGTTTTATATTGGTTTCTTCTTCATATTTGTAGCTTCTCTTCTTCCTCTTCTTCATGGGTTTTGATCTTTCTAACCTCCATTTTCATTGAACCTAACCCACTCATCTTCTACTTGCTACTCTTCCACCTTGCTCTCTCCTTCATTCCCACCAAAAACCCTAACCTTCTAACCCTAAAGATGGTGATGATCGGGGGTGGGCAACTCTTACTAGACTAAGTCTAGCCCAAATGATAGTTCCTGTCTGAGGACTCATTACTTTATATGTCCATGAAGAC
>JANZLC010024127.1:0-10624 GCA_026413385.1 Erythroxylum gracilipes
ATGTTAAGGTGCACAGGTATAATTTGAAGTAGGTAAGTAAAAATATGCACAGTTAAGGACAAAAAGAATGTTAGCAGTCTGTTGCTATGCAGGGTGATGCATGGTCATGCATAATGCCTAGAATTTAGAAATACTGGAGATCAAATTCAAGCACAAACAACCCCAAAATTTAATAGTATGCTAAGTCATGAGTAAAGAGGCACAAAGAACTTCCCTATAATGAGCTTGGATCATTTTCTTCAGAAGTGTAATTCCTCCCATCAAAATTCACTTATGAGGTCCAGTTTCCTACGATTAAAACAAAGAGGAACATTAATTTTAGGTAAATAAAATAAAAAATAAAAACAACTAAGGTGTGAAACTTGGGTTGCTTCCTAAGAAGCGCTAATTTAAAGTCCTTAGCATGACCCTGCCAAATGTTTGCTCAAGGGTCAGGGTTGGAGAGGGATTGAGTGACCCCTTTTTCTATTAGAAATCTAGCCACAAAAGGCTTTAACCTCTGCCCATTAACCTTAAATACTCCAGTTTTGGGATCCTCAATTTCTATCGCACCATGAGTATAAACCTTAACAATCTTGAGCGGTCCTGACCACCTTGACTTCAACTTTCTAAGAAATAGCTTGAGTCGTGAATTAAATAGCAAGACTAAGTCTCCTTCCTTGAATTCTCTTTAGATAATATGTTGATTTTGCCATCTCTTAGTTCTTTCCTTGTATATTCAGGCATTTTCATAAGCATCTAAGCGAAGCTCCTCCAACTCTTTCAACTGAAGTAAACACCTCTCTCTAACTATATTGAAGTCCAAATTAAGCTTCTGAATTGGCCAGTATGCTTTGTGTTCTAGCTCGATTAGAAGGTGGCATGATTTCCCATACACTAGTCTGAATGGAGTAGTCCCAATTGGAGTTTTGTACGTTGTTCTATGGGCCCAGAGAGCATCATCTAACCTCAAAGACTAATGCTTTCTTGAGGTGTTTACTATTTTCTCCAAGATGCTCTTAATCTCCCTATTTGAAATTTCGTCTTGTCCATTAGATTGAGGATGGTAGGCCGATGCTAACTTGTGGTATACCCGATATTTTTTCGAAAGGTTGGCGAATGAGCTGTTGATAAAATGACTTCCCCTATCACTGATAATTACTCAAGGAATGCCAAATCTGGTGAAAATATTCCTCTCATGAGGAATCTAATGACCACCTTGGCATCACAAGTTGGTGTAGCGATTGCTTCCACCCATTTAGAGACATAGTCAACCCCTACAAGATTATATTTGTTGCCAAGAGAAGACGATAGTGGCCCCATGAAATCTATCCCCTAAACGTCAAAAAGTTCTACCTCTAAAATTCCTTTAGGTGGAATCTCATGTTTCCTAGAGATATTTCTAGCTTTTTGGCATTTGTCACATGCTTGCACAAAATTTCTTGCATCCTTGAAAAGTGTAGGCCAATGGAATCCTGCTTGGAGAACCTTTGCTGCCGTCTTTTCAAAACTGAAATGGCCTCTGTAGGGAGATGCATGGTAGTGATTCAGGACATCTCAACTTCTTCACGTGGTAAACATCTTCAGATCACCCCATCACCACAACGCTTAAAAAAAAGGCTCCTCCCATATATAATGCTTGAGCTCTGAAAAGAACTTCTTCTTCTGCTGGAAAGTAAATTCAGGTGGCAAGATTCTTGAAACAAGATAACTCACATAGTTAGCATACCATGGAACTTGTAATATTACTGCAATAATTTTTTATAGTGAATAGCACAGTTATGATAAATCTGCACAGCATAATAAATGCTCGTCACTGAAGGAGTCATTAATTGGTGGTTCTTCTTGAAGGGGTTCCTTCTGATCTGTAATGAGCCTCGAGAGGTGATCCAAGACCCAGTTCTCAGCTCCCTTTTTGTCACAAATCTCGAGGTCGAATTTTTGAAGGAGAAGAACGCATGTTATAAGCCTTGGTTTAGCCTCCTTTTTAGCAAGTAGATAGCAGATGGCTATATGATCTGAGTAGACTATTACTTTTGAGCCCACGATATATGACCTAAATTTATCCACTGCAAAGACTACAGCTAGCAACTCCTTTTCAGTCGTGGCATAATTGATTTGAGCATTATCCAATATCTTGCTCGCATCATAGATCACATGGGCCATCTTATTCCTTCTTTGGTGTAAAACAGCTCCCACCGCATAATTCGAAGCATCACTTATGATTTCAAAGGGGAGGGACCAATCCAGGGGTTGAAGAATAGGTGGCGAGGTCAAGCCTTGCATAATCCTGCAAAAAGCATCAAGACAAGATTGGTTAAATTGAATGACACATCATTACTCAGTAAATTAGTCAAACGCTTTGCTATATGAGAAAAATATTTAATATAATGCCTATAAAAGCCTGCATGTCCCAAGAAACTTCTGATCTCCTTGACTGAAGTTGGTGGAGGCAGATTTGCTATTACTTCGGTTTTAGCCTTATCCACTTCTATTCCATGATTGGAGACTAAGTGGCCTAGGACTATTCCTTCTTGTACCATGAAATAACACTTCTCCCAATTCAGCACTAGATTAAACTCTTCACACCTGCTTAAAACCTTGGCAAGATTAGCTAAACAAGAGTCAAACATTGGTCCATAAATAGAGAAGTCATCCATGAAGACTTCTATAATTTCCTCAATAAAATTAGAAAAGATTACTATCATGCAACGCTGAAATGTAGCTAGTGCATTTCACAACCCAAATGGCATTCTTTGATATGCAAAGTTACCATATGGGCATGTGAAAGTAGTTCTCTCTTGGTCATTAGGGTGAGTGGGAATTTGAAAGAAACCAGAGAAGCCATCCAAATAGCAAAAATAATCATGTTTAGCAAGTCTTTCCAAAATTTGGTCAATAAATGGCAAAGGGAAGTGGTCTTTACGGGTGGCCTCGTTTAATTTTTTGTAATCTATACACATTCGCCATCTCGTAACTGTCCTAGTTGGTATTAATTTGTTACCTTCATTTTTCACGACTGTTAGACTGCCCTTCTTGGGCACACAATGGACAGAGCTTACCTAATTACTGTCAAAAATGGGGTATATAATACCAGCGGCTAATAGCTTTAAGACCTCTTGCTTGACCACGTCCTTCATGTTTGGGTTTAGCTTCTTTTGATGTTCAATTATAGGTCTTGTTTCATCCTCTAAGTGAATCCTATGTGTGCAGAAAGATGGGTTGATTCCCTTCAGGTTTGAAATTTTGTACCCAATTACTTGCTTGTGTTCTCTAAGCACTCTTAAAAGCTTATCAACCTGCACAGGGCTTAAAAGTGCATTAATAATGACTGGATAGGTCAAATTAGGGCCCATAAATTCATACCTAAGATTAGGAGGCAACGGTTTCAATACCATATTCAGAGGTTCTTCTTTGTTCGGATCAGGTGGTAGTTTCTGTTCAAGTTGCACAGGTTGTGCATCGAGCATCTGTACGAATTCGAAAACTTCTGATTCTTTCTCTGTAAATCATGTATTATCCCCTGCGGTTGTTATAGCTTTCACTAAGCAGTGTTCCAACGAATCCTTTGGATGGGGTTTTCTGAATTCAGCACTACCTAGCTTGTCAATAAGGTTCACCCTTAAACAAGAATCCTTATCATCTATAGCCTTCATTGCCTTTCCCAAATTAAACTCGATTTCTTCTTCTCCCACCTTCAGAATCATTTTGCCATTCTTAACATTTATGATTGCTCCAGCTGTGGCTAAAGGTATGTTAGTATCCTCCTCCATTTCTAGCACAACAAAGTCTACCGAGATAAAAAGACTTCCAATCTTAAGAGGCATATTTTTCAATATCCCAATGGGAAATTTTATGGAGCTGTCGGCTAGCTGCAATGATATTGTGGTTGGTTTAAGATATCCAATGTCTAATTTCTAACAGATAGATAATGGCAATAAGCTCACACTTGCCCCCAAATCACATAATGCTCTCCCAATTGTTGTGTTTCCTATTTAGCAAGGTATCAAGAAACTTCCCGGATCTTGAAGCTTGGGAGGGAGTTTATTTTGAAGAGTAGCACTTGATTCCTCTGTAAGAGCCACAGTCACATATTCATCTAGCCTTCTTTTGTTGGATAAGATTTCCTTCAAGAACTTGGTATAAGTAGGCATTTAGGTAAGCGCTTCTGTAAAGGGGATGTTAATGTAGAGCTTCTTCAAAATGTTAACAAAATTTTCAAACTGCTGGTCTAGCTTAGCTCTATGAAATCTCTGACGGAATGGGATTGGTGGCTTATATGGTGGTGGTGGTATGCATTTGTCTAGTTCAGGTGATTGTTGCACAGGCTGTGTGTTGGATTGCACAGGTTGTGCATCTTGGTTTGTTCCTTCGGATTCCTTTTCAGCTCTGTTCTTCTGCACTATAGGTTCCAAAACCTTTCCACTCCTTAGTACCACTGCCATGGTTTCCTTAGAAGCCTTTGGTTGTGCTAGCAGCTTACCCTTGTCAAACCTTAGTGATGCGGCTTGCTATGCAATCTGAGTCTCAAGCATCTTATTATGGACCGTCAGTTGGTCCATTCAGGTAGTAAGTTGCTGAATCAGGTCTCCTTGCTTATGCATAAAGGTTTCCATCATTGATTCAAGGTTGGAGTTAGGTTTAGGTAGTTACGGTTATTGGTTGGGTAGCTGAGCTTATTATCTCAAATTTAGGAAACATGGAGGGCCACGGTTTTGTTGTTGTTGGGTCTGTTGGTAATGCGGTTGATGTTATGGGTAATGGTTTTGGTTAGGGAAATTTTGGGGTGGCTTGGGCTGTTAAGACCATGAGAAATTTGGGTGGTTTTGCCATTCATGGTTATAAGTGTTTGAGAAAGCTCCACCTTGATTCTTCTGCCCATAATTTCCTACAAAATTCATATGTTCAGCCCCAAATTCTTACCTAATGTTCTGATATTTTGTACCCATAGTTGACCTAAAATCATGATCATGTGAAGCATTAACATTACTCACAGCTCCTGCAACAAACCTATCCACTTTCCTTAAAAAAGCTTCAAATTTTGAATTCAACAAGGTAAAGGCATCTAATTCGAAGACTCCTTGAGGTTTCTTCCCCTCTTGCTTAACCTCTTTCCAATCATTATTCCACTAATAGTTGTTGTGGGCAATTTTTTCCAATAATATGAAGGCCTCGTCTTCACTCTTGTCTATTAAATCACCTCCAGCCACAGCGTCCATCGCATTTCGCATAACCGGAGAAACTCCATTATAGAATATCTGCACAATCATCCACTTTGGGTCACCGTGTTGTGGATATTTGCGTTGAAGTTCCTTGTACCTCTCCTATGCTTCGTACAAAGACTCATCTTCTTTGGGCTAAAATGAGGTAAGCTCACTTCTTTACAGTCTTCCAGGGTGGAAAATATTGAGCCATAAAAGCCTTGGACAACTCTTACCAATTGTTGATCAAGCCAGGTGGTAGTGAATAGAGCCAATCCTTAGCCCAATCTCTCACAGAAAAAAGGAACAACCGAAGCCTTATAGCATCCTTAGGTACCCCATTTTGCTTCAACATTTCACAAATCTCCAAAAATTACTGCAGGTGGACATGCAGGTTTTCTATTGGGTGCCCTCTAAATTGATTCTACTGCATCATCTATACAAGGCCAGTTTTTAATTCAAGATTATTTGCTTGCACTGGGGGCCTTGTAATACTGGGGAAAAATTCCCCAAAATCTGGGACCGCATGGTCCCTTATAGTCCTCTGATTCTGTTTGGCCATTTCCGATTTGACTATCTCATCTGTTAGAAAAATTGTAGTAAATTCAGGTTCGATCTGGCGTTCTTGCATAGGTTGTGCGTTAGATGCTTTTGCCCGTGCTTTTCTAGATTTTGCTTCCTTCCTTAGTGCCTTAGTTGTCTTCTCAATTTTAGAATCAAACAACAATTCTTCAGTACTGATGGCCCTTCGCATAGATTAAGAAAAACACAGTAAGATCAAACACAAGGTACAGAAAACACAAAATAAGAAGTAGACAGTAAAGAGAACAAATAAAACAAAAATCTATTCTAACAAAATCTATTAACACAAAATAAAAAGAAAAACAACAATGTCCAAGATAACCAAACAATCAATCGCCTAATATTACTCAGGGATTACTCCCTAACAACGACGCCAAGAAACTTGATGGAACTCTGTAAGTTCACGGGTCTCAAGTAGTATAGTATAATATCGTCCCATAGGGAGTAATTGTGTAAATACTAGGCTTGGATTACTCAATTAATTGGACTAAGCAGCTGTGTAAAAATGGAGATTTAGATTAAGGAATTTAACTATCAAAAATAATAAAACCAATGCTAAACAAAGATGCGAATATCTCTAGGGATTAATCCGAATGGAATGTGGTAAGCTTCAAGGAAGGTTCCACTTTTAGCATTTTCTATGGACTTTACCTGGATCGATTAATGAGGTGAATTCTGGTTGATAGGAGGTTGAGCCTATAGTTTCTTAGATCCTTTTTCAAGGTATCAAAAGAGTATTATGCAATAATCCTAATCTACTATCGTAGCCTAGCAATCAAGCATAACCCATTAAGTTCTTTGCTAATCTGGGTTCCTCTCATAAATTCAGTCTATGTCTAAATCTGAAATTTATAAGTTCCCTATTTTGGAGTTCCATTATCAATTCTCACCTATCGGTTCTTCAATTAACAACTAATATCAAGTAATAATTGGCCAAATACAATACCAGCAAAGTTAATCTCAAAACAGAAAAATCAAAACCAAGAAACTCATACTTACAAATCAAACTAAGATTCAATCTACAGAAACTAGCTAAAAGCTTCAGCCCTAACCTTGAAGCTTCAGGGAAGCTACTCACTCATGGTGGAATGAAGGCCATAGAAATTAGAGTCAGCGAACAACATAGAAAGAGAGAAAAAACAAATATAAAACAGAGGACAATGGGGTTTAGGATCTTCCTCTCTGTATTTTTTGCCTCTCCCTCAGCGTCACTCTGTGTCTTTGGCTGTGTCTCCCCTGCGTTGCATGCGTCTCCTGGTGCTGCACTACTTGCGTCTCCTCTCTGGGTCATTTATGCATAGTGCGTCGGCTTTCTGCATGTATTGCACTGCCTCCTCGAGTGCGTTCGTGTCCCCTTTGGAGCGTCGTTTTGGTGGTGCCTTCTGCGTGCGTTGCGTTGCCTGTAGCTCAAGCCCCTGCGTTCCTGGCTCTGCGTGTGTACGTCTCCACGCCTCCCCCTCATTGTTTTCATGATGTGACCCTTTTTCTCTGTCCCTCGTGAAATTAAAACCTTCCCCAAATTATACCTAGCACTTGATGCATTTTTTTTTTGCTTGTAGTTTTTTCCTTTTTGTGTTGCCGTTTAATGCTAGGATTATTTCAGCCCTCCTTTACTAGTCGTTTTACCTTGGACTTTCCTTCATTTAATTGTTGTTGTGGTCCTTTTCAACTAAAGTTAAGTGTATTTCCTACAAATTAAACAAGAACCATTATAAATGCATATTCAAATAAAATAAACAAATTAGCAGGTAAAATATGTATAAAACTTAATGATTGTATGCATAAACTAAGGGAAAATGCCACTCATTCCAAGGAGAAAATGCATTCAACAGCAGTGGTGCAAACAGTTCCAAACAGATGAGAAATATCTCTTATCAAGCCTCAATGGCTGGAGGCAGTAGAAGGGGAGAGGGGGATAAGCCATCCATTCCCAAAAGCGACCATTGCGGAAAATTCTATAAGGGGGAGTGTTATAGGCTGAGTGGAGCTTGTTTTAATTATGAGGAGAAAAGGGCACATGGCTAGAGAGTGCCCGCGGTATGCAAGATGGGAGGGAACTCATATGCAAGCTCTAAAAAGGGCTGAGACTGTGGGAGTTAAGACTGCAACTGAAGTGAAAAGTTCTACTGCAGCCAAAAAAGTGAATCCTCCAGGAAGACCCAGAGGGCAAGCACCAGCTAGGGTGTTTGCAATGATGAGGGAGGACACAGAAGCAGCCCCAGAGGTTGTAACTAGTATGGTTAAATTGTTTAATGACGATATTATTGTTTTAATTGATCCAGGGTCTACTTATTCATTTATTTTGTCAAGTAAGATTGTGCATGGTAGAAGTTTGAGCCTATTAGGTAGTCCTTTGAAGGTTAGTACAACAATTAGCTAGTATATCATTATTAGTCAAGTTTATAAAGATTATGAAGTATACATTGGTGAAGAAAAATTAGTGGTGGATTTAATGCCATTACAGATGGGGGGATTAGATGCGATTCTGGGCATGGATATGGTAGAAAAATATAATGTCAATTTAGATTGCAAATAGAAGACAGTAGAGTTTGAGTTGGACAAAGGTGGAAAGGTGGTGTTTGTGGGAGATAGGAAAGCAAGCCTACCTAAGATTATTTTGGCTCTAACAATAGAGAAAATGATGAGGAAAGAATGTGAAGCACTCTTGGAATATGTGGTAGACACGAAGGTAGATAGAGGAAGGTTAGAAGATATTCTTGTGGTCATGGAGTTTTCAGATGTCTTTCTAGAGGAATTACTAGGACTAGCACCACCTAGAGAAATTAAGTTTCCCATTGAGCTTCTGCCAGGCACTGCACCAATATCAATTCCACCTTATAGAATGGCTCCGGCAGAATTGAAGGAGCTTAAAGAGCAGTTTGAAGAGCTATTGGAGAAAAGTTATATTAGGCCTAGCTCTTCACCTTGGGGAGATCCAGTTCTTTTTGTGAAGAAGAAAGATGGATCCTTGACAATATGTGTGGACTACAGGAACCTCAATCATGTCACCATCAAGAATAGATATCCCCTGCCATGTATAGATGATTTGTTTGATCAATTGCAAAGGGTAAAAGTCTTCTCCAAGATAGACTTGAGATCTGGTTGCCACCAATTGAGAATAAAGGAGTCTAATGTGTTAAAGAATGCCTTTAGAACATGATATAGGCATTTTAAGTTCTTAGTTATGCCCTTTGGATTAACGAATGCCCATGAAACCTTCATGAACTTAATGAATAGAGTCTTCAAGCCTTTCTTAAACCAATTTATCATAGTCTTTATTGATGATATATTGGTTTATTCCAAGAGTGAAAAAGAGCATGAAGAACATTTAAGGATTGCCTTGAAGACATTGAGGAAGAAAGAGTTGTATGCCAAATTCAACAAATGTGAATTTTGGTTAAGGGAAATGGTGTTTCTTAAACATGTAATTTCAGAAAAAAGGAGTACACATGGATCGAAGGAAAATAGAAGTTATAGTTAAATGGGAAGCACCCAAGAATATAGAAAAAGTGAGGAGTTCCTTGGGTTTAGCTAGTTATTACAGAAGATTTCCATCCATCCATAGACTGATGGCCAATTAGACTGATGGCCAATTAGAAAGGACAATACGGACATTGGAAGCAATGTTAAGAGCTTGTGTTACGGATTTCAAAGGTTTATAGGATGATCATCTAACTTTAATTGAGTTTTTTTACAATAATTCCTACTACTCAGGAATTCAAATGGCAACTTATGAAGCTTTGTATGGTAGGAGTTGCAGAACTCCTATTTGTTGGGATGAGGAAGGTGAAAAGGGACTTTTAAGACCTGAGTTGGTACAAGCTACAGTTGACAAGATTAAATTGGTAAAGAAGAGACTCAAGGTAGCTCAAGACAGGATGAAGAGCTATACGGACACACATAGAAAGGAGATGGAATATGAAGTTAGAGATAAAGTATTTCTTAGGGCCTCTCCATGGAAAAGAGTCTTAAGATTTGGTAAAAAGGGCAAGCTCAATTTAAGATACATAGGCCCTTATGAGATTATTGAAAAGATTGGGCCTTTAGCCTACAAGTTAGCCCTGCCACCAGAATTATTGAAGATTCACAATGTCTTCTATGTATCAGTGTTGAGAAGATATAGATCAGATCCTTCACACATAGTCCAACCTTTAGAGGTTCAATTAAGGGATGAAGAACAACCAATAGAGATTCTAGATTCAAAGGAAAAGGTTTTGAGAAACAAGACTGTGAAGTTGGTTAAAGTCTTATGGAAGAACCATGTAAGAGAAGAGGCAACATGGGAGCCTTTGGAAGTCATGGAGGAGAAGTATCCACACTTAATTGTAGACTCAGGTAAGAATTTCAAAGACAAAATTCTTTAAGGGGAGGAGAATTGTTGGACCCAAATTTTTCTTAGAATTTAGTCCATTAATTTAGCAAGCATGGATAGAAATTAGAATTATTAAATAGAAATGTTAGAATTAAGTTAGTGTGTAATAGACATAAGAGAATAAAGGAATAAGTAGACGTTACATTAAATATGGAAGGGTAAACTTGGAAGGATAAAAAGTGGTCTTAAATAAATGAGAAAAGAAATGAGAAAGAGGAAGTTAGAGTGCGTGAAGTGTGTTGGAGAAGCTAGGAAGGAAAAAAAACATAGAAAGAAAAAAGGGAAAGAAGAAGAAGGAAGGGATTCAGCTGAGCTTTAGGTAACCTTCATCTTTTCTTCTTGCTTTGGTAGAAAAAGGAACCAAAGAAAATAGGTTTCTTATACTGGAAATAAAGGGAGAAAGAAGAGGACTGAGAAACCCATTTTTGATTTTCATGGATTTTTAACTAGATCTTAGTTATTCTAGCCTAGATAAACCATGGGTAGACTA
>JANZLC010024128.1:0-10618 GCA_026413385.1 Erythroxylum gracilipes
ATATGAGTGAATAAGTATACTTGTATGCTTAGACTGATTAACTTGGATTTCGATTAAAAGAGCATTAGTTTGTTGTGATAGATGAATGACACCTTATTTGGTAAGAATTTGTTCCTTTTTAAAATATTAAACACCAAATTCAAGTATTCTTTGTTGAGGGTGTTCTTTCATGATTAAAGAACTCTAGTACTTGCTTGCAAATACTAGTTAAAATCACATAATCTTATGCAAACATTAAGATGATGAAGGCAATTAGGATTTATTTTTTTTGCGTAAAAAGCCACCATAATGTTACCCTTAGTAAACCCCCTTTGAGCTTAACATGAAACCTTTTCTTTCTTTAAATCCAAAATATGAGCCTTGACCTTAATTATTTATCCTTTTTGTTGTATCTACCATAAGACAAGTTAAGCATTTGAATGAGTATGATTGGGTTTAGGCAATAATTGATTGAATAAATGTGAGGAAATCATAGGATATAGTTAGCTATTGAGTTAGGAATGAGTATGGTTATAGAAACTTTTATCTCTCCTCTACATTTTTCCTCTTCTAAACTTGATCTTATTCTAAATAGATAAAAAATAGTAGAAACAGAAAAGGAAGGAAGAGAAGATTACAAAAAAAAGAAAAGAAAGAGGAGAGACATAAAAAGGGGAGTGCTAATCTTGTTAACTTGAAAGGAAAAAATTGAGTGTTTTATGCTTCATTGTTTATATTACTTTAAATGCTCAATATGTTTTGTGGTTTTAAGTTGTGATTTTCCCTTTTTTCTACCCTTAGCCCAACCTTTTTATAACAAAAATAAAAACTTTCGAATTGATGTTTGTGTTTGATATGAGTGGTGGAGATTGGATTAGTAAGCTAACCTATAGTAGATGCCTTACATAAAATAAATTGCAAGTGAATATATCCATACCTTTGAATGCTTGAGAGGATGAATAGTAGAGTGAGTGTCTATCACACTTGTTGATAGTTCTTTGAATTGAAGTACTTGTTAAATTTTACTAAGCATGAGGAGAATAGTCTGTTCACAGAGTATTATGAGTTTTTAGTCCTCAAGTTGTGTTTACTGAAATGATCGTTTATATCTTTGACTATTATTTGAGAAATTCGTTATTTCATTGGTTGTTCTTGTATAGTCTAGTATTCTATATTTTGCTTTAAGACAATCATAGTTTAAGTGTGGGGGAATTGTTGTGTCTAATTTCTATTGATTTTGTTTTCTTTCATATCTTGATTTTGGATACAAATTATTGTGTTTTAATCCAAATTTGAGATTAATTGAGTAAAAATGATGTGAATATTGTATGAATGTTAAATGGATTATCTTGTGAATGTTGCATGAAAGATTATGCACGAAAGAATGAATGGGAACGTGAATTATGTATGAAACATTAATTAATTAAAACATGTAATGGAGTCACACCCCACAATCACGAGTGTGACAAATGTTTCTTTATTTTTCTTTAATATTACGTGTCATGTTCAGGGTTGATGGCATGAAAACCTAAACCTAGACTCGTCCTAAATGAAAAGAAGGGCGCGCGCGCGGGGGGTGGGGGGTGTTGGAATAGAGGCTGGACGAGAGAGAACTGAAGTGTAGAGTTGGAACAAAAAGAAAAAAAATAGAAGCTGGAGGCGGAGAACAGAGGAGAAACAAACAGTTGGGTGAAGAAAAAGAATAGCAGAGAGTTGAAGTTACTATAAACATCTTCTGGGAGAGGGTGAAATAGTAGTAGAAGGCAAGAGCCAATGCTAGAGAGTGAGTAGATCGGCAGGAGACCCACCGTCAACTCCCTTATGTAAACAAACCATTTGTTTGCTCATCCTATCTTATACCTGCTGCATTATTTACTCTATTACTCTGTTAGTTATTCAATGGCTCATTTCAGTTTATTCACTGTTTTATTACTTTAAGACTTATCTGTTAGTATTAACCATGGAATTGAAGTATTTCAAGATGATTAACTGTGTTTATTCTAAGAAGGGCTTATTACTTGTTCTTGAGAATCAATGTAGCAAATTTAGTTGATTATGCATGATGAAGGAATTGTTTTATTGTCTTATTATTTGCTATAGCTTCCGAGCTTATTGGATGTAATAGTATGGCCAAACTTTGCATCATTTTGATATTAAACGAAGGATCAAGAGAAGAAGTTTAATATAGAACGAGAAACTATAGACGCTTAAGTTATGAATTAGAAAAATATTAACTTAAGTGGGTAATTATTAGTTGAGTTTAATAATTAATTTGGGTAGTAAACTTGTCGAATACGAAAATTAAATTAGTTTGTTATTTTAATCGATTTAAAAATCCAACCATTAATTTTGGTAAGACAATTAGCCAATTACTTCAATTTAGTCATGCATAGGAGATTAAATTAATGAAATTAATTTTTAAGAGTTTTCCACACCGATTGATCAAATCATTTTTGCTTCTACTTAAATCAGTTTACCTTTTTAGTTTAATTACTTTATTTTCTTTAAACTCTTTTACTCAACAAGTCGGGCTAGAATGCTTAGGATTGCATTTTTTTATTTTCATTCAAAGTTAATTTGAGTGGACCTATTTCACCTCCGTAAAAAACGACCACGAGTAATCAACTACAACTACCTTGTATACTTGTGAGTGGAATAACCTAAGTACTTTTAGAACTTATTTTGGCACAAAATGGATTTACTTAGGTTTTATTATTTTGATATCTTATGTTATTATAATCTTGTAGGCAGAAAGGTCACATTTAACTTTAACGTAAAACCAAAATTTAATCTAAACTCAAACATATCACCATATTCAAAAAGATCCTTAGCGTTTTATAAATATTAAATTTGAGCCCTAACTTAACTTCGATGATCTTCCATTACATAAGAAAAGTGTGTCACTTTTTGTAGGTCCCTTCCAAAATATAGATATTACGTGGCAAGTGGAATTTAAAAAATAAAAAATAAACATTTTTCTTCTCTGTCCTGTCCTCTCTCTGTATTTCTTCCTCTTCAAGTTCTCTGCACGTCGTTTCTTTTATTCTTCCTTAAAATCATTTTGGTTATCCACTACAACTAGTTCCGAAATTACGAACTACGCTGCGATCGGTTTATATTCAATTTGGATTATATGGTAAGGAAAATGTACGGTTATTCCAGGCTTATAATCACTTCACAATGGAAGCTGTTATTGAATTCTCCTTCGAAAAATGGGAGTTCTGGTTTTGGCCTGTCGTTGATTTTAGAAGGTGATATGAAGCAGATTGTGAGCATGGCTTACGACACACATGAAAAGTACTTGGAATTATTTTTCATGTCTAATGCAATGAGAAATAAGTCTTCCAGTTGGTTTTACAATCTTTGTACCTACCATTGGAGAGCAGTGTTAGCCTTTGACTTTTAAATCTACAAGATATTGGCATAATCTAGTAGTATCCAATATCTTAACTGCAAAAAATTATGTTTTCTGCATAGTGCATGCTCCTAGATTGCTGTGTAAGATATAATCATCTTGCCTTTTGAAAAGAACAGATTCCAAATTACCTTTCCAGGATCAAATCTAGGTAGAAAACCAATCCCCACAACTCTTTCTAATTTTTTCGTGTGAGGTCGCATAGTACGAACAAGCCTACGAATTGCAATTTCAGTGATGGTTAGACAGAGAAAACTGAGAAAAAAATGAAGGATGTTGCATTGCCCAGGCTCACCAGATCCAAGTTCTAGGGAGTAAGTTGCAACCAATCATTAAACTAGAAGAAGAAACAGAAATTGTAGAGAGAAAAGTGATATTTGCTCCCATGCTAGAGGAACCCCATCTATATATTACTTATATTTCAGGTGTCCTCACATCCTATATAGTTTGACAGTGCCGTCTACAAAACCAGCTGCAAGTTGGCCTCCATGAACTTGAGAAGCTGAGTAGATAAACATTGAAAAGAGTCTATCAAAATCAAATGCTATCAACAGACATAGACAACACATCATCAACTAACGCAATGGGAAAAAAAACTCACACGGTAGAAAATTTAAAGTAGCAGAAAACTCGAACTGTATAAGAACCTTATATATAATTTTGTGCATTTTAAACTGATAAAATTTGATATTTGATGGCGCTCACTATCTTTAGGAAGAATTGCTAGGATCTAACTTGTTTCGATTGCAATAAAACGTTGATAGTGATCACTATCCTTCGTTCAAAATTTAGATATTAAAAGTGAAGTAAATATGCAAGAGCAGTAAACCAAGAAACAATAAGTGAGCACAAGCTATTTTTTCAAGCTCTATTTGGTAATCTTGTCATTTAGGAACAGTTTCACTTCCAGTATATATTTACAAATATCCTCCCTGATTTTTTATATTTTTCAGACAAAAGAAAAATAATAAGATGGAACTTCATAAAAGGTTCTATTCGACAAAATAGAGCTATTCAAATTGAGAAAGAAAAATAGATGAACTAGTGCTACAGAAGATGCAACGAAAAATATAGATGAATCACAACTCAAAAGGATATATAGGCACTAAAAGTTCTAACCTGAATTTAAACAAAACACGGCTCATCACATTAACATACAGGCACAAAAAGAATACCAAGCATATGATTTCCTGTGGGTTCTCAAACATGTAGACATGGAGAGAATGGTTCTATCTTATGTTTTGAGCAGGCATACCTAACCCTTTGATTCTCATCAGCTGCAATCAAAATAGGCGACAAAGTCCGCAGCAGTGCTTTCTTTGCACCTGGTTCAAACTTTGTGTCTCACTTAGCAATTAGATTACTGTTCATCTTGCTGACAGCTTCTCATGAGTATAAAAGTACATAAAATCAATAAAAACGAGAATAAAAAGTAATCAAGACCATAACCAGATAAAAAACACACAATGCTAGCACTTTGCAATATGCTCCAACGTAAAATTTTCTCCCTCTTCTCTTCTGACTAATATCTTTTCATTATCATCTGTAGCCGTAAGAAGTGACGTAGAGAAGTGAGCACAACTCTAGTTGGAGATTGTTGACTGAGGGAGTAAAAATTGCATTATGAAGCCACAGTTATAGAAATCGAGAACTTGAAGAGAAAGAAAGAGAAATAGAGAGGAGAGGATAAAGAAGATAAAAATTATTTTTTTATTTTATTTTTTAGATCTCATTCGTTAGTAATATCTATATTTAAGAAGAGACCGACAAAAAATGACTATTTTTTTACGAAAGATTGATAAGAGAAGTTAAGTTAGGTTTTAAAATAAACAATTATAAAATGTTAAGGTTCTCTTTTAACACGATGATACGTTTAGGTCTAAAGTGAATTTTAGTGAAAATGTTGGGGTTCAATTTGACCCTTTTGCCTAATCTTATAATATGTGCTCTATTTGTAATCTAATGAACCCTTATGGAAGAAAACGTGGAAGCAAGCTGCTAATTATAAATCCAAGTTAAAAAAGGACTTGTTAAGAAGTCCAACTAAAAGAATAAAAAGGTAGTGTTGATTGGGAGGCAACTCAGTAGTTACTTTTTAATGAGTAATTTGTAAGATTTTCATTAATAGTTTAGTTATTTTTATGATCATCTTTTGATGGTCTTAATTTTGTTACTTGAGATTTGATGGAGTTCTACAGACTAGGAACGCAATATCCCCCTTGCATTAGAGTAGAGAAGATTTCACTGGTATTGGTGGATGTTAAAGATATTGGACAAGGCTAAAAATCTTTTACTATTAAGGGAGTACTAGTTATCCTCATCACCTACCATTATTATTCATATATGTCATTATTATTCATATTTTTCATTGTTCTTGCATGTTTTGTATATTAAGGACAATGTACAACTTAAAGTGTGGGGGAGGGACATAGTAGTCAAACTTGTCAATTTTGTTAGAATTAGCTTAATAGTGAATAATTTAAGAAATATTTTATAGGGGATGTTAATTAGGATGATTCATTATAAGTTTGGTTGTCCTTGTGATTTGATTTGTTTAGGTAAATAGTTTTGAGTTTTGATGATTAAGTTGATTTCAATTTAGTTCATTAATTATAAGAATGGGTACTTGATTGCATTATAATACTTCATGTGTAATTTGTACATATACTTAGTTTAATATGAGTTCTTTTAAGCATTTCCAATACCTATATAAAAAAAGAAAGAAAGTAGTATGTGAATAAACCAGCATAAATAGTTTCACTCAACTGGCTTTGTACTAATAAAAAGGTCGAAGTTAAAGAGTGGTGCTATTAGTCATTTGAGATAGCGAACTAATTGAGTAACCGAGGGTATTTATGAAAAGGTGTTAACTTTCAAGTCAAAAAGCTAGGTGACTTTTAAAACAAGCTTCTAAATGCTTCTATGCTGTTTAAATTTAGTGTTTTATTTTTTATAAGGGGTATAATTACACTACATCCATTTGGGCTAGAATGTAATACACTATCAACCTAACTTTTTTGAAAAATGATTAGGACAACATTCTAGTTTGGGTTGACAAATAATTTCAAAAGTTGGGAAAGGATCAAATGTACCTTAGTCTCAGCTTAAACTATTCAATATATACGATTTGGATGAAAAGGAGCTAAGGGCCATTTCATAAAAAGGAAGATTGAAAAGTATGCCTTAACACACAAAATACAATGTTGGATTAGAGAAACCCTTAGAGCTCATCAATTCATTAAAAAGCTAAACCTATCTGCTATGAGAAGATAGAATCTTTTGCTTACCTTGTATCTAGTGTTTCCCTTGGATAATAGTTGGACTTTGTTGTTTTTGCTAATTAATTTCAAACTATTAGGCACAGCCTTGTAATCTCCTTTTATGCCTTTCATATCTATTAATGAATTCTTTATTTTTCAAATTTTTATATATATATTCACTTCATGCATTGAATGGAATGGGGAGAATTGAGTTGAAATTTTAAAAATTGTGGAGTGAGTGTGACTAATTTATAATTTATGCAAATAACTAAGTGCTTAACAATTCAATAAACTTTACAGTTGAATAAATAATAACAACAAGCAAATGCTTAAGTGTAGGGAAGTTAGATAAGTGCTTAATTATTCATATTTTTAGGTTTACATTTAGTGCATTTATCTTATTTATTTAATTTTTTTATTATCTTTGGTACTTAATTCATTTCCTATTTTGTTTTTAGGTTGAAATTCACTTATTTCAAGCAAAAGGAATAAATTGGGACAAGTTTGGTGCGATTTAGAGTTATCTTAACCAAGTCAAAAAGAAGTTGAAAATCAACATAGTCACTGGACACTCCCATATGGATGGATATACAGTTCCAGAGAGTTACATGATCATTGGACATGCTCATGTCCAATGCCTGTGTGCATATTCGTTTTGGATTCAAGAGTTTCAAGATTTTTAATCAATATAGCCACCGCACAAGCTAGTGTTAGTGACTGTATACTACTCAAAACCCCAATTGTTAAATTATAAAAGGCAAAATTAAGAGCCGGAGTTTAAAGAGAGGATCGAGGAATATAAATTGACAAATTAGGATGATAGAGAGAATGAATAACATGCAAGAAAACACTTTTAAAGTGGAATAAATTGATTATTAAAATTATTATTTCACGAGAAGTCCTAAGGGAATTTGAATTCCAGGTACTATTGTCATTGATTGTTTCTTAGTTTAATCTTTTTTCTAGTTAGAATTTTGGTTTATTATTTTAATTTTGAATTTGATTATTCATAAACATATAATTTGTTAGATGAGATAATAAAAAGATGGTAAGTATTAGTAATTATAGTCTTAATGGGATCAACTTGTACTTTCTAGTGCTAGTTACTTCTACAACACAAGATTTTGATTAATACTAAAACACATCATCAAGAATGCTCTACCATCCTATATAATAAGTTACCTTAGAAGATAAAATATCTAGGGAGTTTTACTATCCCTTGTAATATTGGAAACTTGTTAATTGATAGACATTAGTAGATTTAGATGGTAGAATAATTTGATGCCTTATAATTTGTTTAAGAAATTAAGATTGGGTGATCCTAACCCAATTATGATAACACTTAAATTTTATTATAAATTGATTAAATATCCCATAGGTATAATAGAGGATGTGTTAGTTATAGTTGATAAATTCTTCTTTCTTATAGGCCTTGTGGTTTTCATCACGAAGATGATATAAAGTTGTCCTTAATATTAGGAAGACCTTTCTTAACTATTGCTAAGGCCTTGATAGATGTATATGATGGTAAGTTGATCCTAGCTATTAGGAATGAAGAATTAGAAAAAGATATTTGAAACCATAAAACCTACAGTATATAATCATAATACTTATATCTATTTTGAATTGATACTAAATTATCCCACGTTATGTAGGAAGCAATGTCGCGCCCCGTTACCCTAGGGTACATACCAGGACGCCCGGTGGATATTCCAGTATATAAGCTATGATAATGGCATGTTAAAATCAATCACTATATTCACTTAACATGGCATCATCTATCTTTATTCTCTTATAAACACCATACGAAAAGTCACAATATTTTTAAACCAACTTTTCCTCATTTCATTTCATAAAATCGAATGTTATACAATGTATCTTTCAACATTCATACATATACAACATCGTAGCCTATTACAAAAAGTGTGCTACATGAAAGAGGAAATTGCACAAAATCTATCTAATCTGTCCATATCCAGCTGGCCGACCTTTGAGCCATTTCTTTTCTTTCCCAAAAGTACAAGTCTACACTACTTGTAGCGTTCCTCAATAGCTAATATCGTCTCTTAGTTTTGAAAAGTCAATGTTGCAATTTTGATAAGTTTTGTGAACTCAATGAGGTAACCATCATCGATGGTTCACTCAATTCATGCATCACATCAATGCACATAACATATTATTCACATCTTTTTGTATATTCATAAAATCTCACATTTCACTTTCGGAACAATCATCATAATCCTTTCATTCATATACAATACACATATCAAGTATAAATGCAATGCACATTATACTCACTTTCATTTATTATTGTCGTTGTGACCGAGTGCCTTTTTACTAACTCATATCCTTTAGTGGATACTGAGCTATGTCAAATTATGACCCATATCCCTTAGTAGATACCAAATACATTCACAACTAAGCCTGAGGCTCTTTTAACATTTTGAGCTTTAAGTTCTTTTTTTCTCATTGGCGACTCCGGTCACAATTTCCTTTACCTTACATGCATTCATGTATTGAAATGCTTCAAATATAATCTTCTCAATCAATCATATGCTTGCACATTCACATTCGATTCACAATTTTCATCAAACCCAAGGTCTACGTTCAACATCATTGTTGAGTCATTTATTCTGTAACATTCACATACAAGTAGCACTTCAATCTCTCATTCATATATCACAATTATTGGACCTTCATTGTCCGGAATCAACATAATCAATCACATTCATCTTATCATTCAAAACACAATTTAAAGCAAACAGTAATTGAGAGAAACTGTCTAGGTTACTCACAAGTTGCTCCCGAAGCTAATGCCTAGAGGTTCCGGTAACGTCTAGATGTTGACGTTCCAGTGACTCCTCTATAACAAGCAATATACACATATCACAAATTGCCACAATTACAAGTGTTTAATAATGCACATGTATGTAATGAAATATGTACAATGTGTGTTCATGACAATCCTTAGTATTTTTCCATTAGTTTTGTCAAAAAATCAATCCAATATCAAAACTCACTTAAGTATCATTTGTACTTAGACTTATACCTCAATAAAACCATTAAAATCATAATTCATAACTCATTGAATCACTTTCAGATTTTTCCAAAACTGACTTTCGGGTCTACTATTCTTAATCATTTAGACAATGACAAAGTAGTAATTTGGCAATACTCTCTTCTATAATAGTGTTCTCCTATCTCTTAAGTTTCTAATGACGTGAAGATCTTTCAATTTGATTCAATAATATGAAAGTTATACCTCAAACATTTTCGGACTATTCTTATACTAAAATAGTACACTATACTAAACATCCATTAAGAAATTGAAAGCCTTAAAGACTGACTTAGAATTCGATTTGTTTAGACAATTTGTATCCCTATGTCTCTAGTTTACTCCAAATTAAAAATCATCTCATTTTGATGACTATAGAAGAAGATATAACCGAAATACCCAGGCTCATTCAGTGAAATCATACTAGTTCATACTATTCCAACAGATTCCTTCACTTTTATTCAATAAATATTTTTCAAATCAATTCATAATGCTACCAATTTTTATGGAGAGATAGAATAATGTGTTATGAACCTATTGGTTCAAGAATCAAGTTATTTGGAGGACGGATGACGAAATTATGGCCAAAAGAATCAGACATGTTTAGATTTGGAAAACCCTTCGGGTGGCAAAACATTGGTGAAGTAACGAGATGCATTCGCACCTCTCCTTGCCACGATCACACATAAGGCTACTCCCAGGGTGTGGTCTCACCTTTCCTTTTCGTGATCGCACCCGAGGCTACTCCACCCTACTTCCTTGCGATCGCGATTGAGGCTTTTATACATCCTGTGCAACATTACTAACTTAAAATGATCATATCTCTCAACTCCGATATCCAAAAATTTCATACTTTATACCGTTGGAATGATAGAAAGATAAGCTAAAAATTTCAATCAGAGACCTTTG
>JANZLC010024129.1:0-10615 GCA_026413385.1 Erythroxylum gracilipes
TTATTATTAATTTTGTTCTTAATAATAATAAGGATAAAAATATATGATTATAAGCATCATCAAGATTAAAAAAAATTAAACAAACAAACAAAATCTAAAGTAACTGCAGAGAAACATGCGATTCGTAGGCAGCTTGGCTTTGAAAGAGGACTGCACAATATTGTTTAAATTTTTAATAAAAATGACGCCGTTTTAGCAATACTGTGCAGCACTCTTTTAAAGCTCTTTAAATATTTTTTCCAAAAACGACGTCATTTTAACATTAGACAAAGTAGAACAGGGTTATCTTGGACAGAGGATCTGGACTTTCTTTAACGTGATTGTGTGACAAGAGAGATGACTTGCGTGTGTAGCTCTCAAGTTGAGTGTGTTAATTTTTTATGAAAAAATATACTGCGGTAGTGCACATGTTTTGGCAGAAAGCTACTATGGTGAAGAAAGCTACGGTGAACTGGTTCAGTCAAATATTTTCTTCAAGAGCACTTTGGAGGAAGAGAAGAGCGTTTTGAGAGCTCAACTTGTTTCGGGAGAGGAGGAGAAGAGCAGAGTGGTTGCGTCGAGGGACGAGCTGGGAAAGGAGTGTGAGGACATGAGGGGGGAAGCTCTTAAAGCCAACTCTACAGCAAAAATGGAAAAAGAGCTCCGTTCGAAAGTCCTCCGCAACTGCCAGGAGGCGGTAATAGAGAAAATGAAGGCTAAGAGGAAATTGTTGGAGCTACAAAGCTCTGTCAAAGAGCAGAGGGTTGCAGCAATCAAGCGATGGAAAGAGCGGTACTTAAATGATGAGTTCAAAGAATTTGCTTGTGATTTGACTCTTTCCATCTTGAAGAACTGCCACAGCATTTGCGTCCCTGACGGGTCGGATGGTCCTTCATTCGAGGATTATGCCAAGCCAATGCTTCCCTCCGAGCTCGGCCTTTCAATTGAGGAGGTGAAGGAGATAGCTGAGAAAGAACAAGAGGCATTACCGGATGAGCAACTGGACATTAGTTCAGATGAGAAGGAGGAGCGAGCTCATGGGAGTGTCTCTCTAGTTTCTTCATGCAAATCCTGATCCTATCTTAGTTACTTTACCGACCTCCTCTCCTGTAGATCTGGCTGTTGGTACCTCTCCTCCTACCGAAGGCCCCAAGTATCTTATGCCATAGAATCCTCAAAGCTCATCTGGTCGGGCTTGTGACCAGAACAAAAATATAAGAGAATAAAAATTCTTATTTTTATCCTTCGTTGCCTTCTTAATTCTGTGAATGAAACTTAGACTGTCATTAGTTTTGTATGAGGGATTGTCTTTTTAAATAGCAGGCAGCGAAAGGGTGCATTCTATAAGCGTCGATCGGTCGTAAGGTCTGAGAGAATCATGGTTGACCGACGCGAAAGAACCTGGCCGAATGATGCTGATGTTGAGCGATCCAAGATTTTGGCTCTTGGCATTGCCTGGTTCCAAGATTTGGTTGGTCTTGGCAACCTGGCAGAACGATGCTGAGGCCGAGTGATCCAAGATTTTAGCTCTTGGCATCGCCTGGTTCCAAGATTTGATCGGTCTTGGAAACCTGGCCGAACGATGCTGAGGCCGAGCGATTCAAGATTTTGGCTCTTGGCATCGCCTGGTTCCAAGATTCGGTCTTGGCAACCTGGCCGAACGATGCTGAGGCCGAGTGATCCAAGATTTTGGCTCTTAGCATCACCTGGTTCCAAGATTTGGTCTTGGCAACCTGGCCGAACGATGATGAGGCCGAGCGATCCAAGATTTTGGCTCTTGGCGTCGTCGGGTTTCAAGATTCGGTCTTGGCAACCTGGCCGAATGATGCTGAGGCCAGGCGATCTAAGATTTTGGCTCTTGGCATCGCCTAGTTCTAAGATTCGATCTTGGTAACCTGACTGAACTATGTTGAGGCCAAGCGATCCAAGATTTTGGCTCTTGGTATCGCCTAGTTCCAAGATTCGGTCTTGGCAACCTGGCCGAACGATGTTGAGAACAATCAGTCAGCAGAATTTTCTCCCTTTTGCCCTTCTTGACGAGACTTTTCTGCCTAGAAATTTGAAGCCCTTTATTGATGATGATAAGGGTGTGGACTGTTAAAAAACCTGACTAGCAAGGCCACGAAAAAGGTACCCACTAGCTACATGTACAAATGCGTAAGCAATAATGAAGTACAAGATGAAGGAATAAATGAAGCAAAGCTTATTTATTGGTAAAATGTCTTCAGGTTGTGAGAACTCCAGGGTCTCCGTAGAATCTTACCATTCGTGTCGCATAGGATGTAAGAGCCGTGTCCAGCTTGTTTGACCACTTGATAGGGTCCTTTCCATGTTTGACCGAGCTTTCCAGGATGTTTCCCAGCCGCCTCGACCTTTCTTAGAACATAGCCCCCGATCTTCATGGCGCTCAGCCTTACTCTTTTGTTATAGAACTTTGTTGTTTTTTGTCTGATAGCTTCTGAACGAGCGGCTACCCTATCTCTGTCTTTACTGAGGAGTACAAGTTCTGCCTTGCAAGCTTCATTATTCTGTTCTTCCTGATAATTCGAGACTCTCTGGTTGTGCAGGACCATTTCTATTGGAACCAAGGCCTCTGCGCCAAAGGTCATTCTGAACGATGTTTCTCCTGTGGCTCCGTTTGGGGTTGTTCTGTATGCCCACAACACTTCGTCTAATTCATCTACCCAAGTCTTATGTCCATCCAAGCGCTTCTTGAGTGCACTCATTATCTTTTTGTTGGTGTTTTCCGCAAGACCGTTGCTTTGAGGGTGAGCCACTGAAGTCAATTGGAGCCTTATTTTCAGTCAGTTACAGAAGTCCTTGAACTTGTCATTATCAAACTGCCGACCGTTGTCTGTAACCAAAACCATAGGCATCTCAAAAACGACTCAAAAACTTGCTGACGAAGTGTTCAATTTTCTGTTTAGTGATAGTAGCGACCGCTTTCGCTTCTACCCATTTGGTAAAATATTCAACTGCTACTATCAAAAACTTCTTCTGCCCAGGATCGAGAGGAAAAGGACCTAGTATGTCCATTCCCCATTGAGCGAAATGGATGGGATGACTCACAATTTTCAACCGCTCGGTCGGTTGGTGTGACGAGTTGCTGTTCCTCTGGCAGGCCTCACATCGGTTATCCTTCTCTTGACAATCTTTTTTCATCGTCAGCCAATAGTACCCTTGTCTGATCAATTTGTGAGCCAACATTCTGCCCCCTAAGTGATTCCCGCACATTCTTTCATGGACTTCAGCCATTGCTCATTTTACCTCTTCTTTGCTCAAGCAACGTAATAGTGGCTAGTCATAAGAACGATTGTACTGGATGTCATTAGCGATCAAATATTCCGCAGCCTTTACCCTTAGTTTCTTAGCTTCTAGGGTTTCCTTCGGCTGTGTTCCCTTAAGAAGGTACTGTCTGATCGGCTCCATCCAGCTTCATCGTTCAGCATCTGCTTCGAGGACTTCGCCGGTTTTTTGAATGCTAGGTTGATCTACCCGCTCGACCAGAATATTGTTCCTTGCATTTTGATCGGAAGCCATCTTGGATCCTTTCTATCCTGCTGACCGAGTATTCTTTAAAATTACACAACTCTTTCTTCGCCAATTCCAAATACTTGATCATATTGCTTCCTTTTGCTTCATACTACCCAGTGACTTGACCGACCACTATTTGGCTATTGTTATGCACCTTCAAATATTTCACCCCCATCTCTCTTGCCGACTGAAGGCCGGCTATTAAAGCTTCATATTCTGCCTCATTATTGGATGCTTTAAATTCTAATCGGAGAGCATACTCTGCCTTTTCTTCCTGGTGCGGGCTGATTAAGACCACTCCTGCTCCGTATCCCTTAGCGTTGGATGACCCATCAACAAATAAACTCCAGGCAAGGTGTTGCTCACCCTGCGAGTTAGGTTGACTCATTTCTACAACGAAATCTGCCAATACTTGGGCCTTGATCATCATCCGTGGTTTGTAGTGTATATCAAACTCTCCCATCTCTACTACCCATTTTACTAATCGTCCAGAAGTTTCAGGCTTTTGGAGGCATTGCCTGAGGGGTTGATCAGTCCACACCTCGATTGTATGACTCTAGAAGTAGGGCCTGAGTTTTCGCGCTCGGTTATCAATGATAGGGCCAGCTTCTCGATCGGTGCATACCGTGCTTCTGGTCCGTTCAATACCTTACTGACATAGGAAATTGGGAATTGTTCATTTCCGTCCGACCGAACGAGAACTGCGCTGATCGCCCCCTCTGTAACTGCCAGATAAATAATCAGATTCTCCCCCTCAACGGGACTCTGCAAAATAGGTGGACTAGTCAGATACTGCTTCAAATGCTGAAATGCTCTCTTGCACTTATCCGGCCATTGGAACTGGGTCACATCCGCCTTCCTTAGAATTTTGAAGAATGGGAGGCACTTGTTCCCCATCTTAGAGACGAATCTGCTAAGAGAAACTATCTGTCTTGTTAATATCTGAACATCTTTTAAACATCGCAGTGAGGGCATCTGGACTATAGCTTCAATCTTTTCCGGGTTTGCTTCAATCCCCCGCTGAGTAATCATGAATCCCAGGAATTTTTTCAGACGCTACACCAAATACGCATTTTTCAGGGTTCAGCTTTATTTGAAATTTATTGAGGGTCAGGAAGACTTCTCTGAGATTTTCCACATGTTCAGCGGCCGTCTTGCTTTTGACAACCATATCATCCACATAAGCCTCGACTATTCGACCGATCTGTTTCTTAAAAACTTCCATGACGAGCCGCTGATACGTGGCCCCTGCATTCTTCAAGCCGAACAGCATTACCTGGTAGCAATACGTGCCCTGGTCGGTTATAAAAGCTGTCTTTTCTTCATCTTTGAGACTAATTTGAATCTGATGGTAACCCGAGAAAGCATCCAAGAAGCTGAGAAGCTCATGCCCTGATGTAGAATCTACCAGCTGATCGATTTTGGGCAGGGGGAAGCTATCCTTTGGGCATGCTTTGTTCAAGTCAGTGAAGTCGATGCACATCCTCCACTTTCCGTTTTTCTTCTTCACGAGTACCACATTCGCCAACCATTCTGGGTATTTGACTTCCCGAATGAACCCAGCATGAAGCAGTTTTTCTATCTCTTTATCGATCACCTCCTACCTCTCTTTGCTTTGCCACCGCTTCTTCTGTCTGACTGGTTTGCAGTCTTTTTGAATACCGAGAGAATGTGATGTTACCGATCGAGAAATTCCAGGCATATCGCTCGGTACTCAAGCGAAGACCGATCTATTCTCTACCAAGCACTCTGTGATTTCTTTGACTAGGCCTTTTTCAAGTTTGGAACCCAGATTTGTGAATTGGATCGATCTTCTTCATCTAATACGACCTGCTGTGTTTCTTCTACAGGATTCATCCTCTCAGTTTCTTCATCGGCTCTCACATCGAGAGAACTTGTCAGGACTACCGCTCCATCAAGGGTCCTTGTTTTCGCCAAGTAGCATTCCCTAGCGATTCTCTGCTGACCCCTGACAATACCGATTCTATGGGATGTTAGGAATTTCATTGCTTGATAGTAAGTTGAGACGACTGCTCTGAGGGTGTTTTGGGTGGCTCTTCCAATTATTGCATTATATGCCCCTACAAACTTCACAACCAAGAATTCAACGTTCCTCTCTATCTGACATAGTTTTTGTCTGAATTTTACATTCAAGAAGACTCGGGAAAATGCGTAAGTTGATGCTCCTGTTACCCCTTTGATAGGTCTCTCTATTGGCAGCAGTCTCTCCTCCGGTATCGCCATCTGCTTGAATGCGTCGTAATGCATCATCATGAGGGTAGCTAACACCATCAAGATCAGTCCCCTCAAATGAAATCATCTCATCGATTTGTTTCTTTTTCTTTACTGATAAGTCGTCAGCGACCTGCCTAGCATACCTCTTTCTTTCTTTAACAGTGGACCCTCCGACTGCACTACCACCAAAAATCATGTTTATTACCCTAACTAGTCGGTAGTCCTGCTATCCGACATTTCTGTCACCTCTTGCCTGGATTGTCCTCTCGTGTCGCGTCGGTCGTCCATATTCCTGTTCTGCCCCACTCCATCATTCGTGTCATTCTGCTTCCAAGGCTTGCGCCAGTTGTCAGACCGACCACGCCTACCCTCATTATGTCGATCGGCATTTTTGCCATGCTTCAAAAATCTATCTAGCCTTCCCCTTTGGATAAGGAGTTCGATTTTTCGCTTTAAATCCCAACAGTCCTCCGTGTCATGACCGACATCTTTATGGAAACGACAATATAAAGAAGAATCCCTTCTTTTAAGGAGAGTTTTCAGCTTACTAGGTTCTCGGAGGGATTCCCCTTCTGCACTCATGACCTCCAGTACTTCCGCATACTGCCTGTTGAGCGGGGTGAAGGATTCTCATCGTTGGTCCTTTCAATCGGTCGGCTTCCTCCAGCTAGACTGATCCTTCTGTCGCTTTTGCGAATCATCTGTTCTGCCACTTGGCCAGCGGTCATCCACTCTGCGTTTTGTGTTTTTCAACCCTTTCTCGAGCTGGATATACTTATCCGCTAGATTCCTTATCTCCTGAACAGATTTGGGCTGATCGAGGGCCAATGACTTCTTGAACTCTTCATCCCTCGTGTTGCTCATAAGGGCAGCCAACATGGATGAGCAAGTGAGGTCAGGGACTTCAACATCTTCATTGTTAAACCGAGTAATAAACTCTTGTAAACTTTCGTTCCTTCCTTGGGTCAACTGCATCACTTCCAAGGCAGTCTTCTGTGGTCGTTTACTTGTAGCAAATTGATTGAGAAATAGCAACCTAAAATCCTCAAAACAGGTTATGCAATGTGGAGGTAAACTGTTGAACCATCTCTGGGCTCCTTCTTGAAAGGCTGTACAGAAGGCCTTACATTGAATGACATCAGGGACGCAATGCAAGTTCATCATTGATTGAAAGTGCTGCAGATAGTCGAGGGGATCCGTCTTTCCAGTATATTTTTCAAGCGTTGGTATCTTAGTACCGACCACAGGAAGGCTATCTAGGATCTCAGGAATAAAAGGAGAGTTATATTATGATGATGGCTGATCCGGATGGGAATTCATGGCCATATTGATTCGATCGTCCACGATTTTTTCAAGAGTCTCAGCAGAATGGTGATCGGCCATCATACCTATCTGCTGAGCGGGGGTTTGGTGCTGTTCCGTCCGAGATAGATTTGGCGAATCAATAAATCGGCTGCTTCCTCTATTTGTCTTTGGGTGAAGGAGATTTGTGGTGGTGCAGGAGGGTTTGTGTTTAAAGGGTGTTGAATGTGAGGGTGTGAATTGGTTCCGGCGTTGTCCTCCAGGGCTACGCTCTGTTCTTCTTGATCTCAGTTTTGAGGTTGTGGTTGATCATTCGGGTGCGAAGGTTGTGTGTGGCTATTTGGGTTTAACGGTGGTAGCTCATCTGTGCCAGGGTTTTGGGTGACAGGTGGATGCGTCGACGAAAGGGCAGTAGGTAATTGCAAACCCATCCGTTATAGTGCAAATGCCGCGACAGCGGCTACATCAGGATTTGTCGCTGCCGCCTGACTGATCTAAGTGCTTCTGGACGTGTTGCCCTGACGCCCGGCCTCACGGTAGGCACCAACTGGTTCTGTTTGAATTTGATGGGGCTGGACACCGTTGTTTGGATCCATAAGTCTGGGTGACTTTAGCTAGAGAATACCTGCAAAACAATAAAAGGCACTTCGGGGGTTGATTGCCGATAGGCCCCTCCGACGCTCAAGTTAGTCTTTTGGTGAGGGTTTTGGTGGCTACGAATAGAGAATATCAGGGTTCTAATGTCGTACCTGCCTCGTAAAGAAATAGTGGACTTATATAGTAAATACCTGCCGGATTTAGGTCACCATCTGAGAATGGGAGGTCATCATTTATGAATGGGACGTCTATGCCTGGGCCTGGGCCTAGCACGACCAACCCAACCACTATCAATCTTGCAATCTCAGCTTGGATAGTTAATGTTTAGCAAGAAACAATAGTAAATTGTTTTTGACATTGCAAAATTCGTTCAGAGGATGAAGTCTCAAGGAATGTAGATGAACCCACTTGTAAAAACGATATTCATGAATTTGAGTTCATGATTAATGATCTCAGCTATCGCAATAAAATGGATGTCAATAGCTTATTAGATTACCCTGATGAAAATGATACATGTTTAGAGGTCCAGAGCTTAGAAGAAATTGTGGCTGCTATCCTTGAAAATAATGTTGATGATGAAGTTGAAGACGATATAGTACCTTTGGAACTAGTTACACGTAAGGAAGCACTTATCGCATCTAAATCTCTTCATAATTTTTTTGTGTAGTTTGGGAACACAACACCCGAAATTTTGGACGCAATAAGAAAAGTTAGAGATGAGCTTCAACTAGACTTAAATTTTAAGAAAAAACAAATAACACTATAATCATATTTCACTAAATTGTTTTAGTTATATTTGTGTAAGTTTATATAATTATTAATTTATGATATTAATGGGACCCTATATTTACACATGGGTATTTTAAAAATATATTATCTTATTATCTTATTGAAATTTATTAAATTTTCAACTGGCCCAAGTCGGGACCAGAGAAAAATATTATCTTAAAGAATTTATTAATTTATCGAGTATCAATTTAAAGAGGTTCTACTGTACTATTAATAATAATAGTAAACATTTAGTTGGTTATGAGCATTTAAATTTTGCTTTGCGAGTTCTTCTTGATTCTTTGTCTCAAAGCACAAAGACTCATAATTGTCAAAATTTGCAATGAGCCTACAAGCTCACACAAGAAGGAAATTCAACTACACACAAGTCCAAGTAAGATTTCATCCTAAAATTAATTGGTAATAGATGAAGTTGCCCATTAAGCTTATGCTAATCTTCTTTCTCTCCCTTTTTTTTGATGTGAGACGCTTACTTGTTTGTATTCTTAATAGTAATAAGTTCAGCTTACCAAGAACACATTGATGTCCATCTAATTTTTAACTCTAAAGAAGAATAGTTTGCTCATTCCAAGAATTTGTATGTTGATTTTGGGGTTTCGTGGAATATGGCGGTGAGCTCGGCTGCCTTTTGTGTTTTCCATGTATTGTAACGTTTCCACTCGAAACGTTTTTGTTTTCTTGAGTGTTTTTATCAATATAAACTGAGATTTCACATCTTTTTTGTTAACTTGGTGTAAAAAAATTCTGGATGCCAACAAACGCTCTTCAAGCAATGCCAAGTCCTGTCCATCGAACATTAAGTATGAGATATCAAGCAGGGATCCTACTCCCAACCAACATTAATCAGTCACGATCTAACAATTCTCCTTTCTAGCAGATTCATAGGAGAAATATGAATCCTCCACATTCCAAATTGGAGGTTACAGATGGTTTTGTCATTGTCCTCTTCCTGTTTACCGTAACTTTTACTTGGTCAACAATTAAAAGAACCAATTACAGTAAAAATGCAGGAGATTAATAGGCTGTACCCTAAAGGTAACTCCGAGTCCTTTAAGCTTGTGAAAGAACATTGTATTTCACTTTACTTGGCTATTCAAGAGACAGATTCTCTTCCCAAACCACGGAAGGTTTGTGTTGAGAATACATTCTTTGCTTTTGATCACATTCACATTAACTATGCAATGTTCCAAGGTATTGCTTATCAGTCTTTTGTTGGTATTCAATATTTTTTCACTAAGTTTTTTTATTTCTTGTATTGAATTGCCACAATTTTATTTAAAGATGGGTCAGTTAGGCCATATCATGAGCAAAAAACTGAGTGCGGTATCCAAACTGCTATTAATGACTGCAATGGTTACCTTGTTGATGATACCTGCATTCTTGGGGCTGAGGTTTTTGTCTTCACGCCTCCTACTATACATGAGTCTATTTACAGTGTAAAGCCTAGGAATGGATCCTTGTCATCGAAGATTCCAATGACATAGAGTTGCCTAAGATATGCTGTAGTGGAATAGTCCAAGTGTAGTCTAATTGATCAATATAACAACTTATTACTGGTTTAACTTCTAGTCCAAATTTTTAAAAAATTTGATATTAGTTCTACGCAATGCCATCTTCTTCCTTTTGCATATATTTTCATTTTGTAGTAAGAAAGTTGGGATGTAACTTAATCAGTAAAGTGAGAAGGCGAAAGGTTATTCCCTTTTGCTTTGCAAGTTATCCCTTTCTCTATCGACTCTAATTAATAAATTAAAAGATGCTAAAGTTGAGAAGAATACAGGACCTGGGTTTTCACATGCTAATAAGTTGTTAGATGATTACGGGGCTGTGCCTTTTGTGTCCTTTACGCATCGAAACGTCTCCTGTGTTTTCCTATATAAACGGAGATTTCACTTCTCCTTTTTCATCAACTTGGCATATCCGAAGCCACCAACAAACACTCTTCAAGCAATGGCTATCCCTGACACTGGAATCATGAGATCAACCAGATATATTCATCCTCAGCATTACTCTATCAGGATAACACGATTCTCCCTTTTAGCTGAGCGTCAGGAGAAATATGAATCCTATCCTTTCGAAGCTGGAGGTTACAAATGGTGTGCCCTCTCCCTCTCATGCCTATATATTTTACTTCTTCAAAAATTCAAAGTTGGGAAGCTGATAAAATCTTATATTGCAG
>JANZLC010024130.1:0-10615 GCA_026413385.1 Erythroxylum gracilipes
ACCGACCAATACAAAAGAGCTCAGAAATTCTAGCGTTACAACCTATCATTATAGCAAAGTTGAAAGCTCCTTGAGAACCATTCATAAGAGATTTCTTCATTGCTTTCAATATTGAGACAATTAACTTAGAGATTATCTTATAGATGGTATTATAATAAGATATTGGTCTACAATTTCTAGGTAGTTTAGGTTTTAAAGCTTAGTAATAAGGCATATGAAGGTTTTGTTGATTTCCTTTAGCATTTTTCCATTGAAAAAAATTTCTAAAATAACCTTGATTATGATGTCTTTGATAAAGGGAAAAGATTTTTGAAAGAATAATCCACTATCAAGGCCAAAGGTAACTTACAAGGATTGATTTCAATCTCAACTCTTTCCACATCTTTGGAAGTGAATGGTTGTATCCCAAAGTACCTAAGGAATTATGAAAATAATCAAAATCTTCTTATTGTAGCTCGTCCTGAGAAAAAACAATGTTATAGTTATGCTTTATGAGAGAGGTGATTCAATTGGAATTTCTTCTAGATGAAATGGTTTTATGTAAAAAGGTTGTGTGTTTATCCTTACCTTTCAACCATTAAACTCTAGATTTTTTATTAAGGAGGGGGAGGTGGTTTTACAAGGCTTGAGTGAGCTTTATCAAGGATTTTTCTCTTTCACTTGTAATGAGGGATCACCAAATTTATGATTTGTGAACTCTTAAATGGACTTGACTACATTAGCAATAGAAGAGATAACTACCTCAGTGTTAATATCCCTATTTCTTATTTAAAATTTTTCCACATTTAATTAAGGTAGTCTTCCTTATTTAGATATAAGTATGGTTGCTTCTAAAGGTAAAATCAAGGTCCTTTTCATTTGCTTCCTTAAATCCCTCCATAGTTATGAGAAAATTGTTAAAGGAAAAGGGTAATTTTCTTTGAGTAGATGAAGAGAGATTTTGTACCAGGGAAACAAGCTTTGCTCTAAGAGAATTTTAGAAGCCAAGCTTTATTCACTAGAGCTCTATCAAGCTTTTTCCTTATGTAACACTTCCCATATTGCTTATTTTTCTAAGTAGAAAATCACCCTTCAAACCTGAGATCATTGAATTCAAGATCTTTCACACTTTTCCTAAAGCTAGGATTGAAGTTTTTCAAGTAGACATTGCCATCTTCCTTAAAACAATACAATGTGTTTTTGAATTCCTCTAAGATGAGCCAAGAGAAATTAGCAGTTGAGTGAATCTTTTTAAGATCTTCCCAAAATGCAAATCTATAGAAGTCATAGTTTGAAACATAAACAAAAGAGATTGCATAGTCAAACTGGTTAGGCAAAAGAGTAGCTAAGAGGTGAATAATCTATTGAATGATAACCAAAATAGAAACTCTAATTAAGTTGGGATCTAAATTAATGACTATCCTCCCATTATGATGAAATTTGTGAGTGGTTAGGATATTCTAGTGTTTGGTTAGAAATTGGAGTGCTTTGCACTTATCCACCTTTAACTTGGTTTCCAATAATCCTAAAAGGATATGTTTAATATCTCTTAACTTATTTTGAAGCAGAAGTTGCTTCTTATGTTAGTTAATTCCCTTTAAATTCCATGCTAGAATTGAAATCAGATTTAAGAAAGGCTATTTGATCCTTTAGCATTTGCTTTCCTTTTTAAGTTTCTATAAGGAGCAACTTTGAAGTCAAAATTAGCCTATAATGTGCCTCCTACTGATTTGTTAATTCTACATGTATTGTTTTGGGACTCATCCTCTTTGTTTTCTAAAATTTCAAAGTGAGTACTGTCTGCTCCTTCCTGTTGATCAGTAGGTACCAATTCTATCCCAATTAGAGAGTTATTAATGCAAAAACTAAAATCCTTCTCTTTATCATTAATAGCTTCATTCTTGCCTTTAGGCTCTATAGTTTTTGCTTACTCCTCCTCCTTAGCCTAGAACTTTATCTTTACATTTCCCTCAAGTTATAATAGTTTTAAATGGTCACGTCTTCTGAAGTGTTTACTTGTAAGTTTCCATGTTTTACCTTATTTAGTTAAGAATGGCCTTTATTATTAAGACGCCTTGACTGAGTCTTCAAAAAACGTATTATTTACTCCAAGTCTAAGTAAAGGAATCTCATTAGGAAGCTCATTCCTAAGTTCCACCACCATATATAACCATATATAACTGATTATTTTACGATAAGCAGTTGGCTCATATATGGTAATATGGCATCTATTATAGCTCACAAGGTAGCTTAGGCCTTTAGTAGAACAATATTCAAAAGGAACATTGTGTATATTAATTCAAAGAGGCACTTTCTTTTACTTTATAAATTCAAATTTAGTTTCAAGTTGCCTAAGTTATAGTGACTGTGCTTTCCAATGAAATACTAAGGCCCTTCATTAAACATTCTTTATGTAGCTTCTCTAAAGTGGAAATTAAAGATCAAGAGGTTATCTTTTAAGGGCGATATTTCCTTAATTTTTTTAAAAATGCAATATTTCCTTAATTACTAGAAATTTCTAAAGGCCTATAGTCCGAACATAAATTAAGTAGCAAACATGTCTTTTCCCTTAAAAACAATCTAACAAGTGTTAAGCTTCACCTGTTTTCTCCCTCTATGAGAAAATATAAGGGAAGCTACAATAGTAGTGCCTTTAGAAGATAATGGTGGATAGTATTGAAGTTTGGAATGAGAATCTTCTCCTACCACTTGCTATTATAGTTTAGTGCTCAAGATTAGTATAGATGTAGAGATAGGAGGGGAGAGGGAAGGGGAGAGGATATGAGGTTAGTCCCAAGGGTCTAGTCCCTGACCTAGGAAAGAGAACGGCTCTTAAAAGGGTAAAAAGAAGGTAATATAAGGGGAAGACTAGGGGAAGAAAAAAAAGGGAAAGTAGGGAAATTAGAAATATCTAATTTGGAAATATAGTTATATTTCTAATTTGGAAATATAGTTAGAATTGGACGAGTGGTTAAACATTTCCAAACAAGGAAGTAACCCAGAAAGGACCAAAGGATATTTGAAAAATATCCTAAAAATGGTAACTTAAAGAGCCAAAAAAAGTAGGTTTAGCTAAAGAATTCGAACTATTGAGAGGTTAAGCAAATGGAATGTTATTGTTGCTTGAGGTAGGTAAAAATAATGAAGGAGAGGAGGAGTAAAGGAAAGATTAAGACAATAATCAAACATCTATAACAAGCATCAAGAGAAGTGAGTGTAGAGAAAAGCTAGAGCTTCTCTCTCTTATAGTCTTTTAATTTGTTAATGTTTTGTTGTTACAAGATTATATTTGAAATATTTTTTCATGCATTCTAAATATACTTTTATTTATGAGAACTAATTATTAATTTTAGATCACTAAAGTGAGGAAGCAAGGTTATTTCAAGTTGTGAAGTTCATTTTGAGAGGTTGTTTCTTATGCTTGATTATTTCAAGAAGATTTGTGGTTACTCTTCACCATTAGTAAGATTGTAAAAGGAGTTTTTTTTTTAATATGGGGTAAACAAAAATTCTTGTAAGAAGCCTTTTTTTTATAACCTAATTGAACTAAGAGTTTTGTACAATCTCAAGTAAGTATTCATGAGTGGACATATATCATATTGATTTGATTCCAAAATTTTTACATATCATAAAAAGTTTTAAACACTTAAATTTTTTAATAGAATTAATAAAATTAAAAGAAAATTGATATCTTTGACCTTTCAAAATATTTCCATCTATTTACTATTATAAACATATATTTGATTGTTTTGATTTTCACAACTGCTTTTAACTTGATAAAGGTTTTGGTGTAACAATCTTGTTGGGAAGAAATGAAGCCTGATGGAATTGCTACATTATTTGGGTGGGATTGAATCAAATCTTTATTCTAAGTTGTATTAATATAGCCCGACCTAACCTATCAATTCAACAATTCCAAAGTCATTCAACTATTAAGTTGAAAATGAAAAAGTAATACATTGAAAACATATGCATTTAGTTACCGAGGTTCAAACCAGGTCTGGTAATCATAAAGAAAGGGTTTAGTGATTTAGCGTGCCATTACTCAAGCAAGGCTAGTTTTAGTGCTATCATAAGGTTAAGAAACACAAACAACTTGTGGGGATGTAATTGTGAACATGCCTAATGAATTGCAGGTAACTGCTGTTGGTACAAGTGATAGTCTATTTGAGGTCAGGAATGATTTAGGATTCAAATTAAATTCTTTTAAACGTTGAAGTTTAAATTGTTTTTAAAATGGACTTTTGATCTTTATTTATTTAGTACCTTCTCTTTATCATATTTATCCAACTTTAGTTTAAGTTTTTGATTAAAATCCTAACCAAAGCACTGGAACATAGGAGCAGATGGGACTCAAATATTATTGGAGTTAAACTACATTCGCATAATTTAATAAATATGTTCTTTGGTTAAGTGGGCAAAGCATAGAAGCACTAATGTTATATTACGGAAACCATCATTTTTTCCTTCTTCCTTCGAATTTCGTATATGCACTAATTAGGCTGTGGATCCCACAATTTGGTATAGTTTAAATAAAAATTTTAAATTAAATCATAATCAAAATATTTTTTATTTTCAAACTAAACATAAAAAATGTAGAAATTTGAACTATATTAAACTAAGTTAAATACTAATCTACATAAATTTAACTTAAATTGGGTGATGCTGGACCATTTAGTTTTTAACATAAATTTTTTTAAAAAGTTCAATTTTATACAAATCAAAATACATACTTTTAACTAAAAACTATATATTACATAATTATGAAATAAACTCAGGAAAAGTATGAAATACTTTACACAATATGTTACAAAAAGAAATAAAAATAATATATGATCTTATTTTACTCTAATAAAAAATCATTATATTTTTTTTCAAATATGTCATATACTATAAAGTAGAAAATCTCTTCAAATATCAATTATATGATAAAATAATTCATTAAACCTTTTATTACATATTTAAAAATAATTAATATTTTAATTCTTAGTTATAAATGTGAATTTAAGACCTTATTTGCAAAATATTAGAACTTAACTTGTTTCCTTTCTTTAGAAGAACATTTATATTTTCTCAATTTTATAAGCTGGATACAAAAAGGTTGTTCATTCCTTTCTTTCTTTCTTTCTTTATATATATATAACGTTTGGTGAGAGTATTAATATTTAGTATATATATATATAAACAATATTTGGTGAGAGTATTAATAGTTAGCTTTTGTATAATTATCATAGTTTAATTCTAAATTCATTAAATATTTTAAATTATTAAATATTTTAGCTAAATAAAATTAAATAATATATGTAACTATGTAGCATACTAGTTTTACTTAGGGGTTTGAGTAAAGATAAAATCAAATCAAATTGGCAGTTTGGATTTTTTAATTAATTATAAACCTATAGTCTAATGGTTTTACAATTTAAACGATTTAGTTTAAGCAATTTTTATTTAGCCTTACCTTCAACCATCTTTTTTTTTTCATTGATTCCTCTATTGAACTATTCCAATTCACTAATAATGCTTCCATCTCTTACAAATTATGCATTAGACATTATAAAGCTCATTCCTATTTATACTCTACTTATAGATTATGCATTGGACATTATTAAATTTGATTCTTATCCAAAATTTTCTCTTTCTTGTCTTCCTCATGTAATAAATTATACTTTTTAGTTTTTGTAATTATTATTGTTTTTTCATTCTTCTCTCTCTCTCTCTCTCTCTCTCTCTCTCTCTCTCTCTCTCTCTCTCTCTCTCTCTCTATATATATATATATATATATATATATATATATATATATATAGACTTCCTCTTGGTCTTTTTGGCAACAAAAAATGCAAGATAAATTATATATTATATAAAACTCACACAGAGGGAATATTTTTATTCTTTATAAGTGGAATTATAATAAAGGATTGATCTAATGGGAGTATAGATGGAACTATACAATATGATTGTTTACAAAAGAGATACTTAAGAGTATCAAATTGACCAAAGGGAAATTTGTTTTCCTTCAATAGCTTATGTTACTTCTATTCATAGTCACATAGTTATTACTACGTGCATAAGTAACTAATAGAGTAAATCTAGGAGACTAAGACATGAAAAATGATTCTTGGAGCCAACAATAAAGAAAGGCATTATTGCCATTAAACTGGTGAATTAACCAATTATGAGAGAGATCAATGTAAATACTAGTGAGTTTGACAACAGGGCAAAAGGTATTGGTATAATTAATGTCTAAAACTTAATGATATCCCTTGCAAACAAGATAAGCTTTATGACACTCAAGAGAACAATTAGGGTTTGTGTATGTGCTAAATGAAACACCCATTTATAATCAAAATTGTTGACATTTGATAGCGGAGGAACAAGAGTCCAAGTGTAGTTGCAATGAAAAGCATTAAAATAATAAAATATGGCTTGACACCAGAAAGAAAACTTGATGGCTTAGGTAAAAGACATGGGATCAGGATCATGAGGTGTGTTGATAATGCTAGACTAAGTGATAAACTTAGGAAAGTTCAAGAGGTGATCATGTGTACATCTGATCATGGGATATAAAGATGGTGGCATAAGAGTAGTTGAGGCAAAGAAGTTAGAGGAGGAACATAAGGAGTGTTTGAGGAAAGTGGGATAAAAGGAAAAAGCAATGATAAAAGGAGGAAAAAGAGGGAGAAAAAACAATATTTGGGAAGTTGGCATAAGGAAAGTTATTTTTAATAAAGTAAACATGACAAGAGATGTAAAGTTTAGAATTTGTAGGATCAATGTAGTGATATAATTTTTACGGAAATACCTAACATAGATTTTGGTGCTTGTTTATTAGAACGAGGGAAACCTTAAAAAGGAAAATTAGTATAACTAAAAACATGAAGATGAGAAAGAATTAGTTTGGTATAGAAAATTAGTTCATAAGGGAATTGTGGTTAAGAACATAATAAGTAATAAATTAATAAGGTAGATAATAATAAAAAAGGCTTTAAAAGAGAACGACGTAGGGAAAAAGGCATGAAGGAAAAAAGTAAAGGCTGTTAATGTGACGAATTTTGCATTTACCAAGACCATTTTACTAAGGAATATAGGGGAAAAAGATAAGTAAATGATGACACGGGTAGTGAGATGTTGGACAAAGACACCTTTGATGAGTTTAGGAGTTTTATCTCATTGAAAAGTTCTGATAGTGATGGAGAAAAGATTTCCAATGGTAATTTTAAAAATTTAAGAATAAGATAAAGTATGAGAATTGTTAGCCAAAGGGAATATCCATATATAATGACTAAATTTATCAATAAAAATCATAAAGTAAATATAACCGGAAAAGATAGATGATAATGAGATCCCAAAATATCATAATGACTAAGTTATAAATGTTTTTTTGGAAGAAGTATAGGAATATAATGGAAAAGAAAGTTGAATACTTTCTCTTTGAAAATGAGAGATATAAGGCGTTATTACATTGAACTTAATTGAATAAGGATTTGATAAACTATAGAGTATATACCAATATGGATTGACAAGACATGGATGTCATAGATCAAGTGAAATTAGAGTGACTGTACAATTCAACTAAATTTTTGAAGTGCATATGAATCTTTATTGGATAGAAATTATTGTGGATGGAATTCATAAGAAGCAATATCTTAGTTATAAGATCCTTCATAATATAACCAAAACGATTAAAATAAGTGAAACAAGAATTTTCTGTAACAAATTTGGCTAGGACAATAGCTTTTTGGTAAGATGTGAAAATATAAAAATATCATTAATGCAAATTGTAGGTGTAATTATGCTTATTACTGATAATCACTTCTTTTGAACCTTCATATAAATTTGTAGATTCTACAAAATAAGGATTTGTTGTCACGTGAGTAATGACATTAATGTCAAGTAAACATTAGGCAATGTCATTAAAAGTAAATTTTTGAGTATCTTTATGATTGTAAACATTCATGATAAAGAAAATTATGGTGAGACTATTGGGTTCAATTGAGGGCATAAATTGATTATTTCTATATTTTAAATACCTAAAATGAAAATCTGTAGCAATACATCCCTGTTTTCAATAAACTTGACATTATAGCAATGGTTTGTAATAGTTGGATATATGAAAAGTGGTTTGAGTTTGGTGGGGATATTAGGTTAGGAGTTTTTATTGGAATTGGAAATTTTGGTTTGATTACAACTAGAAAGATGGATTGTGTTAAGCTAAGAGGTGAAATTAGGCTTGTGGTCCGTAAGAAGTCCTAGTGCTTCGGTAGCCAAAGTGATGACGGTTAGATCTGTGTCTTCCTCTAGAGCTACCTCTCCCACTATGCAATTGTTTGTTATCTCTCTTACCAATCATCTCATAGGGATATGGTAAATGATATGACATTAGTCCCTACTCATAAATGAGGAGCTTGGTTCGAAGATTAACAAAAGTGAGGATGGAGTCTTAGTGTTGAACAATTATAATAAAGGCATATTTAAAAGGGAGGTTGTTCATCATGATTAGAACAAGGTCATCATCTAAGATGGGTTCTCTGATGATGACACCTAAAAAATCAATGATGAAGGTTGTGCCCTTTTTGAGAGAATGAATCTTTTGATAAAGGATAGAGAAGTAGAAGGATAATTATTGTAGTAAATGTCGCTCAAATATAACATAAAGATCATAAGCTATGACATGGTTGAGAGCAAGACAAGCGATGGAGCAAGAAAGTGAAACAATGAGGAAGTAATAAAATAGACGATCAAATTTTTTCCTTTTGGTGTGTTTTTAAGGTGAGGGATTTGTGTCTAAGTCACCTATTGGTGGTAGAAGGGTACCATCATTGTAGCCATGAAAATCAGAGAAGGGTGACATCAATGTAGCCATGAAAATCAGAGGCAATCATAATAGTTTATACTTGATTACATCATATAAGGTAATTTGTGGAATCAAAATGTGTGGTCAAAAAGTTTGTTAGTTGATTAAATGGTAAAATAAAAGATGTGTTTTTTGTCCTTATTAATTGAATTTGAATGTTCCACTGATGTTAATGATATTAAATATAATATTGGTAGTTTGATGAATATTTGACAATTGGGTGTTGATAAATTATGTGGTATTAGGTGTTATTGTTGTCTTTGGCATATTATGGTAGTGGAGATTAAAACAAGCTAGATATTGATGAATAATTCTAACATAAGCTTTGATACCATGATAGATATGAAAGGTATATTGTTTTTTATATTATCATGAAAGGTTTGAAATCTTAATATAAACATCATAAATACACAAAATTAGAAGAAATATAAAATAAAAAAGATTGATGCATATTCACTAAAGCCATAAGAAATGGTGGTTATGATCCTCCTAAAATCATTTGTTATTAGTGATATTTATTTATTCCAAATTAAATGATTGATATTAAAATTGCCTTTTTAATGGTGATATTTAGGAAGACATATATTTGAATTCATTTCTGATTTGAATATCTCTTTCAATATTAAGTTTACACATTAATTTTATTTTATTGAATTAATAAATGTTGTTGTTAACGATAAAATGAAAAACTAAATTTGAACTTTTTACTGTAATTTATTTGAAGTTTTGGTTTAATAATATTTTCATCAAATATTTATTACCGAATCCAAAAGAACATACAAAGGATTCCTTCTACTAATGGGAAAGAAGGTGAAAAATCAAATGTTGGTAGATACAACAGTTCATTGGATTAACAAACTTTTTAGAGCTCGTGAAAATTAAATTAAATTCAGTCATGAGGCTTGGAATTTATGAAGCTCTTACTAAAATAGTATACAAAGTGAAAATCCCAAAGGATGTAGTTTCACAAAAATTCTAGTTTAACCATAGTTGTTTCTAGCATAAACAAAAACAGAAAAAAAATTAAACGCAAAATAAACAAATCAACACTCGAGATTTAGTAATGCACTTCAGCATACCTTGTCTATGGCTACAGGCCCTCATCTAACTTAATCACTTTCACCTTTCAACAATAATTTTATATAAGGCTTTACTGAGCCAACTCACTCAGCTCTTGACACTAACCCTCGTCCTCACACCCCGTGAAAGTAAATCACCCCCAATAACAAACCCACCTCGCGCTAATCTTAATAGAGGATTTTTTTTTCAACAACATTTAACAATAAAGATAAGAATTAAAGAACTCAAATGATTAGAATAATAAAGGACATAAATAAAAACACCTGAGAGAATAAGAGCAATTCCCCTAATAATTCCAGCTTCTTCAACGAACAATCAGAAGTTGTCCACTAAGAACTCTCCAACAAAATAAACATTTCTTCACCGAAACCTTACAAGTATTGGAGCTGCAAAATTTTCAACAATTATTGGAGTTTTTTGCACACCACTAGCACTATCAACAGCCACTAGAAACACACACAATCAACTCCTAATTTGTTGCCCCCCGAAACTTTTCTCGATGGAATTAGCATGATTTAAGTGAATTATGAGATATTTGAGGAGCTATTAAATATGTCAAGATTAGTAAGATTTTTTATGACACAGATTAAGTGAATTAAAGTACTAATGATATAAGAATGAGTAAGGGCAAAATGGGAAGCCCACTTAAGGATTTGAAGTTTAAGGCATTACATGGAAGGGCATTATGGACATTGATAATTAGAA
>JANZLC010024131.1:0-10612 GCA_026413385.1 Erythroxylum gracilipes
TGAAATCTAATACCTTAACCGATTTTTGTCATTTGATTAAATCTAGTCGTTTTAATTCATACCTTGCAATTTTCATAGTGCATTGATTTACTTATTTTATTTTATTTTGAAATCAATTAATTCTTGATCGTCTTAGTAATTTTTCATCGTTTAATTTGTCTTACGTGTTAGAAATTTTTCTCTTGGGTACGATATCCGGTTCTTACCGATTTATATTACTTGTTGACGGGGTACACTTGCCTCCAATTGGTCTCGATAGAATTTAATTTATATTGTTTTGTTTAGATCGCAACACCACCCACGGAAAATCTTGAAGATGTATTGAGGAGAGCATTCCACTTCACTTTAAATGGAAAAGCCAAGGAGTGACTTTACACACTACCTCAATATTTCACCATATTGACCTAGGATCAGTTGAAAGGAGCATTCTTGGATGAATATTTTCCCGCTTCTAAGACTTCAAGGCTCAAAAAGGAGATAACTAGTGTGGTGCAATGAGATAATGAACCCATGCATGAATATTGGACGAGGTTCATCACACTTCTAGACCAGTGTCCACACCACAACATTTCAAAGAATGATCTGGTAAACTCTTTCTATGGAGGGCTCCTTCCACATCATAAGCCCTCAATTCATGCCGTTGTAAATGGTTCGCTCAAAGAATTGAGTCCCAATGCAGAATAGGACCTACTTCAAAAGATGGCTACCAATGAACCTCAATCTGGTGACACAAGGAGGGTGTGCAATACCTCTTCGACTTCTTCACAAGATATTCTTGCTGAAATTGTTGCTTTGGGAAACCGAGTGGAGAAAAGACTCAATCTATTGGAGAATAATGTGAAGGCCAAGCAAGTTAATTCAGTGGGCCATTCTTAAGCTATAGTAGCCAGTTGTGAGTATTGTGGGTCTATGATGCATGCATCCAATAATTATGCTAGATGTGAAGAAGTTCATACCCTCTACTAAAATACAAATGGACAATATTAGAAGAGGGATCCCTACTCCAACACCTTTAATGTAGGTTGGAGAGATCACCTAAATTTTAGATGGGGTAGGATCAAGGAAACACTCAAGGAAATTCTTCCAATCAAATGGTGTCTAATCAAGGGACATCATCTTCTTTTTCTAAGGGTGATGATTTTGCTATGATCATGAAGGGCATTACTGGGATTAATTCAAGATTAGATCATAAGAAGACACAAATTGATGCTAAGTTGAATGCTATGGGGAGTAAGATGGACTCATGTCTATAAAATGTGTTCTCTAAATTGGAGCAAATGAAGACTAAGCATGAGAATTTGAATACTTTTGTTACTCAAATCTTCAATAACTTGAGTGAACAACAAGCAAAGAGTAGTGGTTCTATACCCTCCAACATAGTGATAAATCCAAAATCTTTGAATGCAATCACATTGAGAAGTGGTAAGAAAATTGGTGCTAAAAAAGTGAGTTTCAATGAGAATGAAGAGGATGAAGAATCGGTTGATGAGGAAATGGAAGTTAAGTCTCCTCCTGCTAACACTACTCAAGAAACTTCCCAAGCTAAGAAGGAAGCTTCTATTCAATCTGAAAGCCTTCAAGAAAAGAAGCTCATAAAGAAGTCTCGGAAACAACTAGTGGTACAAAATGATGAAGAGGCAGCAACAATCAAGAAGAGGACAATGGAGGAAGGATCACCTTCCAACTCCAAAGGAGATGAGGTAAACATTCGTGACTTGTCTTTTCCAAATTCTTACTTGGTTAGTAAAAATATTGTTGACAAGAAAGACAACGATGAATTGTTTGAAATGTTTAGCAAACTTGAGGTGAATGTGCCATTGCTTGAATTGATTAAAAATATGCCCAAGTGTGCTAAATTCTTGAAAGACCTATGCACAAATAAGAGAAAGTATAGGCATAGTGAGAGAATCCAATTGGGGTTGAGTGTTAGTGCCTTATTTAAGCCACAATTGTCCATTAAATGCAAAGATCTGGGTTCTTACACTATCCCCTACACTATAGGTAGAGCGACTGTTTCTCATACCTTACTTGACTTAGATGCAGCAATTAATGTCATGCCAGCCTCTATTTATAAGACCTTGGGTATTGAAGCTTTGAAGGACACTAGTGTAGTGCTTGGTCTAGCTAATAGGACAATGAGATACCCTAAAGGAATTCTATAGGATATCCTTGTGCAAGTCAAAGGTCTTGTTTTCCCTGCCGACTTTTATATTCTTGATATGACTAATGAGCTTCTTTCTGAGAGTACCTTGATTCTAGGTAGGCCTTTCCTTTTGACTGCTGAGACTATAATTAACATGAAAAAAGGCCTTATCACTATGAGAATTGGGGATCAAGAAGTGCAATTTAATCTTTCAGAAGCTATGAGCCATGGTTATGAAGATTGTTCTTACTTAGGTGTTAGTTTAAGTGAATGTCATGATAATGATGTGAAAAATTTGCATGAGAATGATGTACATTAGCCTGATTGGTATAGAATGGGTGGGAATCATCAAGATGCACTTGCTTGTTCATCCTCACCGTGTTCTTCTGATTTTTGTGCATGTGAGGGTGATGTATCATGCGTCTATTGTTTGGAGATAGATAGCTGGCTTTCCACTCCATAAAATTTTGATGCATCCTTTTGTTTTGATATTATTGCTAATTCTACACTTGATAGCCTTGAGGAAGGTGTGTTTCTTGATTTTGTAGGAACTGATGAAAAAGAAGCTGTTATATAAGCTATGAACGTAGTTTCTCTTTCAAATGATGCTGGAATATTAGAAGAGGATAGTAGTGATCCTGATACTGTTCTAAACACTTCTAATACCACTCTCACTTCTGATTTACCTTCTTTTTCTATTGATCAGACTGACCCTAATTTTGTTGTTTCCAAGTCATCTGATGGTGGCACTGAGTCGGGAAGTTAAGGACATATACGCCGCACTGAGCTTATATCCTCTTCCCCTAGCCGCATGGACGCACCACTCACACTAAATGCATTTGATATACCAAAGATGGTTCCCTCTATTGTGCAGCCCCCTTATTTAGAATTGAAACCCCTCCCCCCTAACTTGAAATATGTCTTTCTTACTGATGATTGCAATTTTCCTGTTATTATATCCCGTTCTCTGAGTAGTTCTAAAGAAGAGATATTAGTTTCTGTGTTGAAAAAGTATAGGAGAGCTATAGGTTGGTCTTTAGGGGACATACCAGGGATTGATCCCTTGGTTTACACACACATGATCCTTTTGACTGACGGGTCTAAGCCAGTTAGGTAGCCACCCAGGAGGTCGAATCCTCTTATTCACTATGTGATTAAGAAGGAGGTATCTAAGTTGTTGAGTCCGGGGATCATATATGCCATATCAGACAATGAGTGGGTGAGCCCGGTACAGGTAGTACCGAAAAAGGGCAGAATCACAGCAGTGAGGAATGAGAGTAATGAACTCATTCCATCAAAAGTTCAAAATGCTTGGAGAATGTGTATAGACTATAGGAAGTTGAACGAAGCAACTAGGAAAGATCATTTTTCATTACCTTTCATTGATCAAATGTTGGAAAGAGTATCTGGAAAATCTCACTATTATTTCTTGGATGGTTTTTCAGGTTACTTCCAAGTACCGATTGCTCCTGCAGACCAAGAGAAGACTACTTTTACATGCCCATTTGGTACCTACGCTTATCGAAGGATGCCATTTGGGTTGTGTAATGCTCCAGGAACCTTTCAAAGGTGTATGATGGCAAACTTTTGTGATTTATTGGAGCAAAATATGGAGGTTTTTATAGATGACTTCACTGTTTATAGTGATAGCTTTAATGATTGCTTATTTAGTCTTAAATGTGTTCTTGGTAGATGCATTCAGAAAAAAAATTGGTTTTGAATTATGAGAAATGTCATTTTATGGTAGATAGTGTATAGAGTTAGGTCATTGCATCTCCCAAAAGGGGATTGAGGTTGATAGAGCCAAGATTGAAATCATTTCTTCACTTCCTTATCCTACTTGTCTGAAAGAATTGAGATCTTTCTTGGGGCATGCAAGGTTTTATCGACGCTTTGTGAAATATTTTAGTACAATTACTTTACCCCTTTCTACATTGTTGAAAAAAGATGTTGATTTTCACTTTGATGATATATGTAGACATGCTTTCAACACTTTGAAATCCTTGCTTGTTTCATCTCCTATTCTGACTGCACCTAACTGGGATTTGCCTTTGAGCTCTCTTGTGATGCTTCTAATTTTGCAGTTGGTACTATGCTTAGACAGAGGGAGGAAAAGTGATCTAGAGTGATAGCTTATGCCTCTAAGACACTTGATTCCACTCAAGTGAATTATACTACCACCGAGAAGGAACTTTTTACTATAATCTTTGTTTTGGATAAGTTTAGACAATATCTGATAAACTCTCAAGTGGTTGTTTTTATAGATCATGCAGCGGTACGGTACTTGTTCAAGAATCCTCAATCTAAACCAAGACTGCTAAGATGGGATTTATTACTGCAGGACTTCGATATTGAAATCAGAGATAGAGCTGGAGCAGAGAATCATATGGCTGATCACCTTAGTCGGTTACCTGAAGGCACCAAGGGAGTTGACTCTTCTAATCTTACTGTTGATTCTTTTCCTAATTCTTCACTTTTTGCCTTGGCAATCTAGGAGCCTTGGTACTCTAACATTGTTAATTACATTGTCACTGATTTTGTGCCTCCTTTTATGTCTAAGTTTCAGGTTGATAAGCTGAAGAGGGAGGCAAGATACTAAACATGGGATGCTCCAATTCTTTGGAAGCAATGCAGTGATCGGATCATCAGACGATATGTTCCTAACAATAAGATCCACTTTATCCTTACCTTTGCACATTTTTTATCTTGCGGGGGACATTTTAGTGCTAATAAGACAGCTAGGAAGGTTTTGGAGTGTGGGTTTTACTGGCCTACTTTATTCAAAGATGCTTATGCTTTTTGCAAGTCTTGTGATAAGTGCCAAAGGTTTGGGAGCCTGGGTAAAAAGCATGAAACGCCTTTAAGACCTATGTATTTTTGTGAAATTTTTTATATCTAGGGCATGGATTTTATGGGTCCCTTTCCTTCGTCATTTAGGGTTTCATATATATTACTTGTAGTAGATTATGTGTTTAGGTGGGTAGAGGCGATCCTAACTAAGAAAGATGATGCTTCAACTATTCCTAAGTTTTTACGTGCTCATATCTTTTATAGGTACGACATTCCAAGAGCAATTGTCAGTGACCAGGGAACATATTTTTGCAATAGGACTATCAAGTCTTTACTTGCTAAGTATGGAGTTAATCACAAGCTGGTCACTCCTTACCACCCTCAGATAAATGGGTTGGCTGAAGTATCCGATCGGGAAGTGAAGCGTATACTAGAAAAGATTGTGAAACCATCCCGAAAAGACTGGAGTGAAAGGCTTAAGGAGGTGCTATGGGCTTACAGGACTGCCTACAAGATCCTTATAGGCATGTCTCCCTTCTGGTTGCTTTATGGCAAGTCTTGCCATCAACTTATAAAGATCGAACATTAATCTTATTGGGCGATTAAGGCATGTAATGCAGACCTTAAATCTTCACTTGAAAATCGGACAATACAACTCCAAAAGCTTGAAGAGATGAGACTTGAGTCTTATGATAACTCCAGAATCTACAAGGACAAGATGAAAAGCATTCATGATAAATAGATTTGAGGAAACAATTCTATGAAGGTGACAAAATTTTAAAGTTCAAGGCTCGGTTAAAGTTGATGCCCGAGAAGTTCGTCACCAAGTGGGAGGGGCCTTTCAAAGTTACCAAGGTGCATTCATTTGGAACGGTAAAGCTACTGGATAAAGCAACTAGTCATGTTTCACAAGTCAATGGTCATTTGCTTAACCAGTACCATGAGGATTAAAGACCCCCTAATCCCACGATTGTTCCCTTCCACCTTTTTCCTTTATTCTCTATTATATTAATGTTGATATCTGTCTGCTGAGATAGTTCGAAATAAGTGTGGGGGAAGGGAACCTTTCCAGTAGGAAGTAGTTGTGGTTGTTTATTTTGTTTAGTTATTATTAGTTAGTATTCCCTTGCTTTTGCCATTTCATCAATTGTTTTTCTTACATTGAGGCCAATGTATTGACTAAGTATGGGAGAGGGATTGCTTTTGCTGAATTGTTTGCCATTGCTTGGATTGCCATTTTATTGACTTTTCATTAGGCACTGTTTGTTGATTGAGCTAAATTGATTAGGTTTTTCTCTTGAGAATGATTGCTGGTTCTCACTTGACTTTTGCAATCCTTGGGTTTTGTTTTCAAATTCTTATTGCTTATGTATGTGAACATTGACATGTCAAGGTTTGAATGCATTTTGATTTGAGTTATTTTTATTCTTAGTTGATTAGCGTAGTGGAATGCCTTTAGTGTAGTGTTACTAACCTTATTTATAGCTTGATTTTAGGGAGAAAATATCTTAAAGAAAGCCTTATTGGAAGGTTTTTTTAGCCTTACTTTTCTTTCTCATCTTGTGTGATTTCTACCTGGTTTGGTTAGCCTCTAGAACTTGTATAGATTCTTTTTCAAAGCTGCGTTAATACCTAGATTTGTGAGCATGATAGGGGCATTCATTGCTAAACCCTTTTACCCAAACACAAGCCATTTCAATTAACCTTTGCTTACCCCTTTGAGCCTTCACTTTCATTCATTCCATTGTTTTTGAACAAGTGTTTTGCATGAGTTACGTTATGTTCTTTATCATTAAATGTGCATAATTGATGTTGTTATTTTATCTTTTTGGGTTAGGGTATGTCAAATTTTCTAAAAAAAACAAAAAAAGAAAAAAGAGAATAGATTTGCCAAAAAAGAATAAAGTTTGAAATAAGGCATCTCTTGGTGGATTGAAGATTAAAGATTGGTTCTTTAAAGTTGATAGTTGCATATTGGTGTTCATTTGATGGTTGCACTTTAACTCATTTTGAGTTGTTTCTTAACATTCATGCAATTCATTTGTCATTTTTTTCCCATTTCATCCATTCATTAGCCTTTCATCAACATTACAACCCTACAAGGTCCCCTTGATCATAAATCTTTGGTTTGTTAGTGGTGGAGATAGTAGAATCTTTACAAGCTTATGGTAGGTGCTAATCTAGGTAGGTTGAGTGAAAAATTCCCTATTTAAGAGACGAGTGAAACACTTGTACCTTATGAGAGATCTATTATATTTCTTTTCCTTTTATCTTGTTATATCTCTTGTGTTAGTTTCTTTGCAGCAAAGCATTCCATGACTGTTGGTTGATTACGAATAAAGGTTGTTTGAGTTGATTGCATATTCTTAACTTGTCGGCTTTATGTTTGCTTGCATTGAGTTTAACTGTTGGTTTCTCTTTACTGATAATTTACCCAGGAGTGCAAAAGGCTATCTATTTTCATATCATTTGGATGGTTTTTTGTCACTAAAAGTGATCTTTATGGCTTTATTTGATTATTATTCGAATTATTGTTCCTTACATTAATGTAGTTTGTGTTTATATGGGAAAAATGTCATATTTTGGTTTAACTATAATAAATTAAAATTTGGACAATTAATGCTACATTATTTGTAATTTTTATTGTAGGGTACTTAGAGAAGTTAGACTGTAAAAAGATTAAGAAGTAGTGATCCAAGGTATTAAAAGCAGCTGAAAAAGAGAACTATAAATGCAAGCATCACATGACCAAAAACAACAACGTTGGACAATAATAGAAGAACAAAAATGACAGCGTCAAGGGGGCAGCGTGGTGTGTGCGTGGTCTAAAGGCAGCAGTGGGACATTGAAGAAAAGTAAAAGAAAAACGACAATGTTGAGACACAAAAGGAAAGTGGTCTGAGTGGCGCTGAAGAAGAAAGAAACGACGATGTGAGCTGATAGGCGTGCGTGTTTGGAAGGGTTTTGGAGTGAACAAAACTTAAATTATCACATCAGGCAAAAAAAGGGAGGTGGCAGAAGGCGTGCGTGAAGGTGTGTGCTGGAACGTGGAGAGGTTGTCTCTGCGTGGGGGACAGAAACTGCACCATTAAATTGTCACATCAGCTACAGTGAAGGGAGGAAGGCGCGATGTCTGTGCAGAGAAGAAAAATAAAGCAAGTGTGCATGGTATTGGTCGGTGCATGAAGGGCTGGGTGGCGTGTCTGCGTGGTGCTATGTCTCTGCGTAGGTCTGGAACGTTGTTGTTGTGGGAATGCGTGTTGCAGGCGTTGTTGGTCTGGAAAGTAGCGAGTGCGGAGGCGTGCGTGCTGTCTAGGCTTCATTTATCGGTCCTCAACCCCCAAAAAATCCAAACCCTTATCTTCTACCTTCTATGGCTGACCGCCGTAGCCCATTATATCTAGTGTCTTCCATGATTTTTTGTGGACAATTTGTCCTAATCCTTTGGTTCAATGGCAACGATAGGAGCTTGGATTTTATAGGGGAGTTTAAACTATTTTTATCTTCTAACATTTAATTATTTAGTGATTCCTAGGTCTTAGGATAACTATTTAATTATTTAGAGTTGCGTATTGATTATATCTTTAGATTGGAATATCCTGTTACTGGATTATTGTTTAGCAATTGACATTGTGCTGATTTTGCATTTAATTTCTTTACTTTGTTTGAGGTCAAGAATTTGTATTGAGATTTTAGCGAAATTGGTGATTATTCAAGGTGGCTTGAATGATTGGATTGTTATATTTGTTGCTAGAATTAATTTTGTTTTCTTAATTATTGAGTAAAAATCGAGCATTGATTTTAGTATCCTTGGTTTTATTTTACTATTTTGGTGGCAGTTAGTAGATTGGGATTTTGTAAAATAGTTTTGTAACAATTTCAGGTGGCCCAGTTGTTAGATTACAAGCTTGATTATAACTCTTGGTTCATTTGTTTTAACTCCAACATCTATTGAATGATGATTGCATACGTTGTTGAACTGGAGGATTGAGTTTATCATTGCTAGTTAATTGCGTTTTTCTTTGTACTCCATTCACTTACTATCATTTCATATTACTCATTTTAATTTTAAAATACCAAAAACAAATCCTTAGTGCTTATTTTAATTTGTTGCAAACTTTAGTGGTAATTTTTCAAATCGAACTCTATTTTATAGTTTAGGTTGCATTGCATTTAGTTACTTAGGAAATTAATTTCACTTTTTTTGTTTCCTAAGAGAGAACGACCTAGGGTTGCACTATATGCAATCCTTGGTTACATTTTAAAGTAACCCCAAGGCGACATCGGATAATAGGTTATTTTAGAGGGCAAGGTCCAATTCCAGGAAGGGAGTGATGATATGATCCAAGAGGAGCAGGAGAAGCCCATCGAGCAAGAAGAACCTAATGAAAGTGTGGATCCAATAGAAGGATACAATAAGGAGAAGGAAACCACTAAAGATGGTCTGGTTCCTCTAAGGCGTAGCACTAGAGTGAGGCACGTACTGTTAGACTCTGCTTGTTTCCAGAGTCCAACGCTTGCTTTGATACCACAAATGTTGGGTCTCGCTTAATTCCGGAATCTAACTCTTGCTTTGATACCACTCATGTTGGACCCTGCTTGTTTCCAGAGTCCAACGCCTGCGGAATTATGAAACGTATTCTTCTTTATTACTCCTTATTTTCGGATTTCCAACACTCTTTGGAATCATAAAACGTGTGCGTATTACCTTGTAGGGTTATTTCATTTAACCCTCATAAAGCGAGAGCGTTGTAGGGTTATGTCAATGTACCCTCATAAACCATCATCAGTTCATCTTCATTCTCATAACATCCCAAAAATTTCCTCACAATTTGTTTAATGGCGTGCCCATACAAATCAATCACCACACTCGAACTCATTTCTCCTATTAGTGAACAGAATTTGGAAATCTTCAAACTAGAATTTCAATTTGACTCCTTCGAAGAAATTGTATCTCTAAGTCTCTAGTTTGTTTTTAAGCAAGAACCATCTTAATCAGAGCTCTATAGATGAAGATGTGCTTAAAAAGCCAAAGGGTGTTCATACCCCAATCATGCTCTCTCAACTGATCCCTCATTTTCTTTCCATAAAGCATTTTCAAATCAACTCCAAAATATACAAATTTTCATGGAGAGATAGGAAAAGGTGTTATGAATCCATTTCTTCAAGAATCACTTCATTTGGAAGTCGGATGAGGAAGTTATACCTGAAAGAATCGAACATGTTTATACCCTCAATCATATTGTACCTAACTTGGCGCAAATGCCACAACTTTCCATAAAGATGTTTGATTACATTCGGTGTTATACTGTTTGAAAGAATACTTCTAGATCTACAACTTTAATGAAGACCACAAAGCGAGATTTTACTTGTAAAAGGGTCAAAAATTGCGATTTACTGGAGCTGTCCCATATATGTCCATTTAACGGACATCCATGTCTATTTAACGGACATTGTTGGGCCTGGGGGCTCTTTTTCACCTGAGAAGGTCTGTTTAACAGACATGGCCGATGCTGGGGGTCATTTTTGACCTGAGAAGGTCCGTTTAATGGACCTAAAGTCTGTCTAACGGACATAGTGGTTCCCCAAACCTCTCCAAAGTCTCTCCAATGCTTCCTACATCCAATCTAACATCATATTCACTCATAATCTTCCCAAATTCAACTCTTCTAGTGCCAA
>JANZLC010024132.1:0-10611 GCA_026413385.1 Erythroxylum gracilipes
TGTCAAAATCAAGAAAGTAAAATGATAACAATTATTTCGTAAATGTTTCTTTTATTGCTTTTGATTGATTTGTGAAAGTTGCTACATGTTTGGTGTATGAATTTTGATGACGAATTGTGAATTAGTATGCCAATGCTATTGATGAATTTAAATTGCTACATGAAAGTGTTTTTCAAAAATGGCATGATCATGAAGAACAAGATTTCCAAAATTTTACCATTTAGGCAATCATTTTGCAAGTCATGATTACATGTTATGTGGGTTTTGGTAGTCCATCCAAGAACCGTCACGTGTTATGTGGGTTTTGGGAACAAGTTGATGCATTCATGTTTTGTGGTTTATAAATTTGACTACATGATGAGAATTCGAGAAACAAGCAATTTATAGATTTCAACAAGAATTTTCTATAACTGTAAACTTTTGAATGGTTTTGCTTGTTATTTGTTATAAGCATGTTACCCACGGGCTTTTTAAGCTCACCCGCTCTCCGTCCCATCTCCAGGTGATAAGCAGGAACAGAGTGAAAGAAAGTCAAGACATCGCTTCAGATTTTCATGTTTTGTTGTGTTTTGGAACAATTGATGTAAAACAAGGCTTTAAATGTATTTTGAGAATTATTGGGTTTTGCATGCTTTGTATTTTGGATTTTGGTATGGATGATGTATTGTGGAAAGAGTTGCCAAGGAAGTTTGTAAAACTCTTATTGTATGAGGTTAATGAAATAGGGATTTGTGTATGGATATGAAATATGAATTGTGTATGATGATGTGGGTTGCAATTAGATATAATTGAATGAGCCTATCCACTTGAGTTAATGAATGACCTATTGTTAAATATGTAAGTGAATTGTTATGGAATACAAGGATATGAATGTTATGAAGGATGAGAGGTTGTTGAATATGAAGGGTCAAATGAATTGAAGTTGAGGGTTTGATGAATTGTGAGCATGAATTGTTGTTATATTTATATATATAAGTGAGGCAATATGGACAAGAAAGATAGGAATGTTATGAGGATGATCATGAGATGTTTTGAATAAATTGAAGTTGATGAATTGATGAACTCCAATTGGCATTTGAATGGATAAGAATGATGTTGTAATTGAGGAAGTAAAATTAGGAAGGTTTTGCAAGTTTTAACGAAGATAAGATGTTTGTGACTTCCAAGGAAAATCTGGAATGATTTATGTAGAATTAGCCAAAATGTTCTTCATGGAAGTTGTAGTTCATCCTTTTAGCTTTCCGACGCTATAAAGATTGTAATTTTTGGGCATCAAAATGAAGAGATATGATTATTACAAGTTATGATGTTGCATAGGAGTTTTGTATGTGATAGCTTTGATGAATGATTGGAATTTATGGTTTTGATGAACCAAATGAGTTGAGATTTGGGAATTTTTGATAAGAATTGTTTGTTTGAGTTGTTATGAAGTGGATTTGCATTAAAATAAGTGAATTTGGGAAGATTATAAGTGTATATGATGTTAGGAAGGTTGTTGGAAGCATTGGAGGGGTATTGGGGGACTTTTGGGAACCCCCCATGTCCGTTTAACGGACATAAGGTCCATCTTTCTTGGTGTAAAAACACCCTTTGGCAAGTTTGTGTTGTTAAACGGGCATGGATTTCCGTTTAACGGACTTTCTCGGGTCATTTGGCCTCCTTTACCCGATACATGTCCGTTAAACGGACATACAAGGGACAAATTGTGATTTTTGACCCTCTTTGAAGTAGAATCAGGTTTTGTGGTCTGCATGAAAGTTGTATCTTTTGAAGTCTACTTTCTAATGGTTCAAAAACGAAGGCAATCCGACATTTGTGGTAAAAGGTATGGTAGTCGCACCAAGATAGGTTCAAATCAACTTAAGGTATAAACATGGTCTATTCTTTTGATCATAACTTCCTTATCCGACATCCAAATGAGACAATTCTTAAAGCAATGGATTTCTAAGACATGTATCTACATCTACATAAAAATTTGTATCTTTTGGAGTTGTTTTGAGAAATTTTGCATTAGAACAAGTGAGGGGTCGGTTTGGAGAGCATAATTGGAGCATGTGCACACTTAGGCTTTTTAAGCATATCTTGAGTTGTAAAGCTCCGATTAAGATGTTTCTTTCTTAAAAATAAACAAGAGACATAGAGCTATGATTTATTTGAAGAAGTCTAATTGAAATTATGGTTTTAAGATTTCCAAATTCTGTTCACAAATAGGAGAAATGAGTTTGAGCATGGTGTCCGATATGTATGGGCACACCATTGAACAAATTGTGAGTGAATTTTTGGAACGTTATGAGACCGAAGACGAATTGATAATGTCTAACAAGGGTTCAAAAAAAAAACCCTTCAAGGTATTAGGCACGCGTTCATGTTTTCGTAAGAAGGTTGGGTTCCGGAAACAGGATCCAACATTAATATTATTTGATATTTTAATCATAGCTTTTTAAAGGAATAATAGATCAATAAGATTTAATGGATTATGAAAAATTAATAGAATCTTTTATAAATTTTAAGAAGACATATGGAGATGATATCAGTTAATCAAATCTCTATCATTGGCTAGCTAATGGTAGCATGATTTTTCATAAAATGGTATCCAAATAGCCAAATAGCCAATACTAGGATGATTTTTCATAAAATGGTATCCAATTAACCAAATAGAGTGATAAGATATCTTAACCCCACAATTTTTAATTATTAAAAATAAAGAAGTCAGTCATCATTTAATTTTTAGGCTATGAGAGATAGGTAAACGTGATAAATGAAGATGAAAACATGATAAGTGGATTTTTATCCACTATTTCAGCACTTTAAATTTGGTAATTTTGTGGGTTTTAAGAAACTCTATAAGCAATTTGTTGTGTGTGTGGTTATTCTATACTTAGGATCCTCCTGTTAGATATGACGAATATTTTAATCCAAACGAAGGATTAAGGAATAAGAAAATAAGAAAAATACAAGTTATTGTTAACACCTTTCTGCAAGTTTAGAGTGTCTTTCGATAATAAGTTTTTCAAAGTAACGGTTCCTAGAAGTAGAAATGCCCTTATCCTAGAAAGAAACATTTTTTAGCCCAATGCCAAAATATGACAAAGTACAAGAACTTTTATGCTACTATTTGCATTATAAATGAGGATTTGCTATGTATCAAACTTTAAGTTGCATCCTTACAACACTAGACTAGCACTCTTGTATTAGTAAGTGGGAGGTCTTCCTCCACTAGTAGGTTTTTTCAGAAAACTCCATTTATTCTAGTGTGGATGGTAGGCAAGCCTATATTTCTTGGTTTAATAGGACTCCTTATGAGTGTTGTTTCTATCTACTATTATCTAAAGTTATTAAACTTGTTGAAGAGATGAAATATAACCAAGGTATATCTTTTTGATCAGAGGTTGAGTCGATCATCAGAAGAAGAATTAGGCCAAAAATTAGGATACATTCTAGGAAAATAAAACTTCCATTGAAGAGAAGCAAATGAAAAGCTTTTAATTAACCTAGAATCAGAAGCAGAAATTTCACCTCGACTGTCAATAGGTTTAGCTAGGGCATTTATAACACGACCCAAATAAGCCTCACTCACTAGTATCTGAGCAATTCTTCTAGTTGCTTTTACAGAACTTCCCTCTTGTATCATCAAACTGTCACCCATCAATACAAGTAAAAATTAATACAAAAAGATTAGACTTAAAGTGACCCAATTTTAAGGTTAATATAAATAGAAGAATCTAGGGATTTTAAAAGGGAGCTAAGTTTTTGATATACTTCTAATACTTTTTTTTTCAAATTTGGAGAAGAAAATACATAGAAAAAGAACACAAAGACAAAATTTAGTATCAAATTTCTTTCAATTTTTATTTTTTCTTATCACATACATCGTGAGACACTTCATGTTTAAGTTGTTATTTAATTTTATGATATTCTAAATTTCTTTTATAAGACTACATTATAGGAGGATTATAAATAGTTAAATTTAACTAGTTTTAATTAAAATGATATATTATTCCAATTTTATGTTGAAAATTTCATTTTATGATTAACTCTTATGATTGCTTGATCAACAATCGCATGATTTGTGATTCAATTTAAGACTAAGAAGCAATAATTAAATTAGATGTTGATTGAAATATCATATGATTGTCAAGAAAGAAATATTTATGAAATCACTTGTAATATTATGAATTTCTTATGTTTAATATAATCCATAGGTTTATAGTTATCACAAAGATTTCATTAACTTGATTATTGGAATCTTGTAATAGATCTTTTTTATTAGCCTATATCTTTTGGTAGTTTTGATTGTATATAATCATTTATTAATGAAATCCTTTATCTTTCAGAAAAACTTACTTATTGTATTATGTTATTGATTCTTAAGAAAGATTAGCAATCAAATTAGAGAAATTCATTGCAACATAAGTAATAGGCATTAGTTAATTACACTAAGTGATTTAAATGGGATTAACCTTGGTGAAATTATAAAGTCTTAGAACCATTTAATATTGATTGTCAATCATTCTATATTATTATTTTTATTATTTTCAATTGTTCTTTTATTCAATTAGATCCTTTAATCATTCAAATAACATTATAGTTAGGTTAATTTTGATATTTGATAAACATAATCCTTATAGGACAATAATCTTTTCATCAATATATTACTTATTCATAATAACATATGCTTATGTTCAAAAATTTATAATAAAACATGAAAAAATTAAATTATTTTTAATAGTTGTTTTCATGTGCATTTAAATTAGGTTACAATTATAGAAACCTCATGTAGGATTTATGATGGATTTAGGGTTTTGTTAAATTAATGGGTTCAAAAGACTATATTATATTTATTAAGTGTGAAATTATGTCATTTTTGATATATAGTTATGTGTATCCGAATTGTGCTTTCAGGTGTCTAGAATATACCATTAATGACTTGAGTTCTATTTATAACTAGATCTAATAGCATTGGTGTAGTGTGTGATTGGTGTGATATATAATTTATTATATATATAAACGCTAATACACACACACAAACATACTGGCAAGTGATGCTAATATGTGTTAAATAAACTTTATTTTTAGCATGATTTTTTAGGGCATTATGCTTATATTTTGGGTATTCTTATGAGATTTGGCACTTAAAATGAGTTATATTTTTTAAAAATCTTATTTCAACTTATCTAGAGAAAATGAGTGAATTTAGATAAGAATTGAATCAATTGAGAACAACTTTAAAAGATATGAAGAAGGGATTTAAAACATGATAGTAACACAATACCTTGTTACTGGTCTTCTTACAATATGCCCAATTCTATTTCTTAAGGATATTTTCATCTAGGTAATACGACACCAACACACCACCATATTAAGTTCATGTTTGAAGTAGTAACATTCTATTTCTCTAAGTGAAACTAACATCCCCTTGTGTTTAACCAACGTTAACCAACACAATGATTACATGATCCCTTATTCAATCTTATTTTAGTAGTGATTAATTACATAAAAATCTAAAATTTAAGATAAAATGACACAAAGTACAACAAATATTAAGGTTTGTTTTCTTTAAATAGTACATGGTAGCAAATAAAAGGAGTTTTTTGCACAGACAAGTTTTAGAGAAAAAAAGATCTAATTAAGAGTCAATCAAAATAGCTAAAGATCAAGAGGAAAGAAAATATTTAAGAGGAATAAGAAATTCAACAAGAATTTAAAGATTTAAGAACCATAATGACATTTCTTTTTTCTATTTATTTCTTGATTTTTTATTATTGTTTGTTTATTCTTGAACTAATTGAGATATAAATATATGTGGGATAGACCCTAGGATGTAATATTTTGAATTAATACTTTGACTTAATGAAATTCCTCATTTTCTTGGTATTTGTTCATGTTTTTATATTAGTTTTAATTAAGGGAGTGAAAGTTTAAGATTCAAAAATATGATTCATATGTTGAGATCAAAAGATTATATGTATGGTTAGATCACAATATGAATGATAAGAGTTGAATATGTTACTCAAGTGAGAACTACATGATCTTCCTAAGTTAGGGTAAAACCCATCACAAGAATTTGTTTATCGAAATAATGAATTATTAGGATTTTTTTGATTAAATAGAGATTTCAGTCAATTTAATTTAGGAATATGAATTATGTTTGTAGTGCCCCCTTATAGGGTACGCACCGGGACGCCCGGAGGTCATTCCGGTACATATCCTACGATAATGGCGTACTACGATCGATCACTACATTCATTTCACATGGCAACATTCACTTCACATGGCATTATATTAGTATTCACTTATAAAGCATCATAAGAAAAACCACAATATTTTAAAACCAATTTTTTCCTCAATTCATTTCATAAAACCCTAATGTCTACATTGTGTCTTTCAACATTTTCTATATGCACATCGTCAAAACCTAATACAAAGGTACTACTTGAAAGAGGAAAATATACACAATCTAACTAATCTATCCAAAAATCCCAGCTGACCGACCTTTGAGCCATGACTTCTCTTGCCAATCACAATCTACATGACTAGTAGAGCCTCTCAGCAGCTAGAGTCGTCTCTCGGTCCTAAAAAGACAACATTGCAATTTTGGTGAGTTTTGCAAACTCAATAAGGTAACCATCATCAATGGTTCACTCAATCTACGCAACACATCAATTCACAAAACAATTATTTCATAACTTTGCATTTTACATGAGTAACACATTTTCACTTAAGCATAAGCAATTTTGCATTTCACTTAATCAAACATACTTAACAAGATACATATGAAATGCTCATAAGAAACTTTTCCAATTATTATGTTGTTGTGATCGAGTGCCTGAATAGTCCCATATAGGGTTCATTAAACGTTGAGCCTAAGGCTCTGAATTACTTTTGAGCTTGAGGCTCAGTTTCACTCGTTGAGCTTTAAGCTCTAATCGGTGGCTACTCTAGTCACAACTGCCATTATCTGATTATGCATTCATGAATAGAATGCATGTACCACAATCAATCACATTATAAAGCACATAGGTCTTCACATTCACATTCAAGCAGCACTTCAATATTTCAATCCACATTTCACAATCATCGGACCTCCTGTCCGGAATCCACAATCAAACACATTCTTTTATAATTCAAAACATAAATTAAGAAAACAAGTAATTAAGTGAGACCATATAGGTTACTCACAAGTTGCTCCTAAAGCTAATGCCTGGAAGATCCGGCAACGTCTAGAAGTTGACGTTCCAGTTGCTCCTCTATAACAAATAATATACACAATATCACAATTTATACAATCATAAGTACTCAATAATGCACATGTATGAAATGAATTATGTACAATGAATGTTCATGATAATCCCAGGTGTCATTCCATAAATTCTTCACAAAACCATCCCCGTATCAAAACTCATCTAAGTATAACTTACACTTAGGTCTAAGCCTCACTAAAACCATTGAATTCACAATTCATTTCTCATTCAATCACTTCAGATTTTTCCAATACACCCCTTTCGAGTCTACTGTTCACGTACAATCAGAAGGTGAAAATTAGGTAATTTGGTCATACTCTCTTTTAGAAAAGTGTTCCTCTATGTCTTATCTTTCCATTGACACCAAAAATACTCAATTTTGTGCAGTAATGTGGAAGATATGCCTCAAACATTATTGGGTTAACCATATTCAAAAATAATATACTATATACAACTTCCATCAAGAAATTCAATATCTTAGAGAAAGAATCAAAATTTAACTCCTTAAGAAAATTTGTATCCCTATATCTCTAGTTTACTTCAAATTAAAATTCATCTTATTTAGAATCCTATAGCTCAAGATATCATCAAAATACTGAAACATGTTCAGTAAAATATCTAGTTCATGCTCTTCTAACCGATACCATTACTTTGAGTCAATCAATCTTTTTCAAATTAATACCACAAGCTATAAATTTTTATGTAAAGATAGAGGAATGTGTTAGGAATCCAATGCTTCAAAAATCAGGTTATTTTGAAGTCGGGCAAAAAAGTTATGGTGAAAATAGTAAAACATGTTTAGGCTCACGAATGCAACTTGTTCGTGTCTTCGGCAGACTCGCAATCGCGACGCCTGCGCCTGCCTTTGGCAGATTCGCGATCGCGACACATCGCGATTGTGACTTTCGTCCTCTTCCTCCCTTTTCTCTTCTCTAGACCTGTTTGGTAAAATAGGCATAACGTTTTCTACAAATATTGGATTAAGGTAATTCAAAAACTATTTTGAAGAAGACTGCTACACCTACAACTTCCATGAAGGCCTCAAAAACAAAATTTTGCCTCTATAAGGGTTAAATTTTCAAACCAATGCAGCTGTCCCGAATGCCCATCCGATGTAATATCATAGAATTCTAAATATCATATCTCTCAACTCCAAAGTCCAAAAATTTCATACTTTATATCAACGGAAAGCTAAAAGAAATATATACAACTTTTATGAAGACATCTTTGTCAAAATCTTCCTAGATAAATACAAAAAAATTCATGAAACTTTCAGCTTGAAAATTCAACACTGTTACTATTCATTCCCAGAAAATTCAGACTTTCAAAATTTCAAAAACCCACATTTCAAATTTTTATTTCTAGTTTTTCTACTCCATTTCCATCAACTCCTTCACCATAACTTCATATTATTCCAAAATATGCAAGTTTAATCAAAATCATCAAAAGCTAAAAATTCATATTCATCCTATTCATACTTTGCTACTTTTTTGCATTTCCAACTTTCATTTTCAATCACTATTCTTCCTCTCTACTTCCATTTAAACACTCATTCCCATCTCAAATCATCATTTTATAGCTACCCTTTAACTCAAATACCACTTTTCTGATCATCTCTAAGGAAAACACCAACTCACGTAAACACACACATATATATATATATTCATGCATAGTGAAGAAAAACAAGAAACAGAGTATACCACCCTTTTCTTTCTTTGATTTTCTACACTCACTTCATACACCATTTTATTGCTATTTCTAACTCCAAAAATCATTTTTACATCACTTAATCTCTAACAATCCATTAAATACTAAGTTAACACTAGAACTAAATTCTCATCCCATCTACACTGTGTTCATGAATATATACACGTAAATATCATTTTCCATGCATATGACAGTAATTCATCAAATGTATTTCATAAACCTATAACTCTAAAGGATTTATTCACTACTTACCTGTTAAAAACTCCACAATCTTCAATTATCTCAAAAGCCCTAACTCCATGCAAAATCACATACTCCTTAGGTAGAAAAAGCAAATAGTAGTGTGATAGAGGTGTGGGATGAGGAAACACAAGAAAGCTTTCAAAAGGATTTTTAGTGAACAACTTCGTGTAGTGGAAAGAAATCCAAAAAGGATGACTACGAAGGAGGAACTTAAATAATTCACTAAGTCTTTTTAACTCTCAAAGAACCCTACTAGCGAATTATAAAATTAACTTTCTAATTAGTGATACTTGTCACTTTCTTAATGACTAAACTCTAACTTAGTTTCTTTTGAAACTAACTCCATTTAGCTCTCCTCTTTACCATACAACTATCATCTTTACACCAATTATCCCCAATATTCTTTTAATTCCTTTTTCCTATTATTTTTTCATAAAAATCCCAAAATTTTCGAAATTATTCCTAAATTCACCAAAATTCAAAAATCTTACAATTTCACTAACTCATAAAATTTCCAATGTAAAAACATTTTTAATTCTCAAAAATTCACAAATCAATCCACTTATACCTGGAATGATTCATGAATGCATCTACAATTATTTTCATATGCAGATAAATTCACTATTCATGTACATGTGTAAGGCATAATATGCATGAGCATAAGGAAGCATTTCTAAGCCTCTCATAAATCACTCACATTTACTATTTTATCCTTCCCACAGGTAATCAGATGTTACACTCTTAACTATGAAGAAGCCAATCAGTGCTGACTTGATGTTTGCAGCTCCTTGCTTAGCTAACTCTGGAGGAGGTATAACGAAAATCTGATTCTCCTTGATCTCTGGGGGGTAGTAAGTTAAAGCCTTGTCTATTGATGTATCTAACATTCCATTTACGACCACAGACTTCCAAGATATGGTAATCCTATTAGTCTCCAGATCTGGATTAATAGCTTCAGATGTCGATTTCAGTTGTGACATGCCTAGTCCTTTGACTCTTAAGGTTTTGGATGCGGTCTAAGTTGGTTGAAAGGGGCATTTTTAGAGGGGTTTTTGAGCCGAAGGGGTGAGGATGGTGTTTAGGTCGGTGTTTTGACTTTGATTTAGAGGACGATTCAGGTTTTCAGGGGTGGCTTTGAGGTGTGGCTGCAGTTCAAGGGTGGGTAAAGGTGACAGAGGGGATCGGGGTTAGGGAAGGGAGGGGAATGAAGCCATAGAGAGGGAACTCACTCATCTGAATCTCAGAAGTTCTAGATGATCTCTCGCCCTATCTCTGGCATAAAAATATGAAATGACAATAATTTTTAAATATTTCACATATAAATAATAATCACAATTAATATAAAAAAAGATAATCATCATCATACAAATATAAAATTAAGAATAATACAAAGTATTTAAAATATTACAATAATACAATT
>JANZLC010024133.1:0-10610 GCA_026413385.1 Erythroxylum gracilipes
TTCCCAACCCATGTTTGATCCAAGGGTACACAACATTTCTTAATTTCAACATTTGCAAGAAGAACCAAGATTATTCCTTGGTGATTGACAAATGTTAGAAGTTTTCATTCCTCAAATAAGTCTCATGTATCTATTTTATCCAAATGGCACACTTATCTTCATATAGCCTCTAGATTCTTTTGAACAATAGTACCTTTTGCATTAGAGGAATAGAAATTATCTCCAATCCTCCTCGCTTCTTAGGAATTGACAATTCACTCCATTTAATTTAGCTTTTTCAAAATTGTTGGTTTTCCCAAACCATAAGAAAGCTTTCATCATTGCATCAATCTCCTTGATTATTTTTCTAGGCAGAATGATGTGAGCGAGCCAATGAACATAATGATTTCCAAGCACTGAAACATTCAAAGTGACCATTGCAACTAATGATACAAATCTATTTTGCTAAGCATTTATTCTGGATTTGAACCTTTCAATGAGTGAGATGCAATTAGCATACTTTGGTTTTACGTACATAATTAGGACTCATTTAAGAGGAAGATCTTATATCTGCAGCTTTGATATCTTGGATAGTTCCTCAACATTCCTCACATCTTTGGAGCAAAACAAGCTGCTTTTATCTGCCATCACTTTCAACCCTGACCAGGTTGAAAATAGCTTGAGTAGTTCCTTTAACATCTTCACTGAATGAGTATTAGCCCTTGAAAGAAGGATCAAGTCATTTGCAAACATCAAATGAGTGAGCTTATAATTTTTACATTTATGGTGATAGTGAAATATGCCATTAGAACCAATGATCCTGTTGAGGATTCTAAATAGGCCTTCCAAAGCTAGGATGAATAGATAAGGGGATTGAGGGTCCCCTTGTCTTATTCCCCTAGGAAAATTTAGAGGCCATGTTAGAATTCCATTGACAAGTCTGCTATATAAGTTGTTTTTATACACAACAGGATCCATTTAGTGAATATAGTAGGAAATTCAAGAGCTTATGAGTAAGCTTGTACAAAGTGTTAATTCACTATGTCAAATGCCTTGAAAAAATCAATTTTCTAACAACAACTCTTGATGTTTTTCCTAAAGTTGAATTCCTTCAAGATCTCTTGCATTAGGAGAATATTATCCCCTATAAATATCTTTTTTATGAATGCACTTTGTGCTAGATTTACGATTATTTGTAAGGCTTTTTTCAATCTGTTAGCAAGAATTTTAGCTATTACCTTGTAAACCATAATGCAACATGGAATTGGCCTATAGTTTACTAATGAAGAAGGATTCATCTTCTTAGGAACAAAGCAAATGTAAGTATGGTTAATCTACTTCAGCATTGTGTAAAAGGATAGACATTCCAAAACAACTTCAGTAAATAAGTGGCCAGTTATCTCCTATGTTTGTTGAAAGAACCAGGGTGTAAACCCATCAAGCCCTAGAGATTTAGAAGGGTGTAAGCCAAATAAGACCTTGTTGATTTCCATGCTAATGAAAGGGGTTGTTAAGAGCTCTTTAGTGTTTTGAGGTAAGGGGTTGTCAAGAGCTCTTTAGTGTTTTGAGGTAAAGGGTTGTTAAAAAACCTTTTGATGTTACAAATATCATTAGAACTTTTAGTTGTGCTCATCTGTTGCAAGAAAAAGTCCCTTATGAGCTTTAATACAGATGATTGGTCAAATAAAGAATCATGTTCCTGTTTCATCTAACAATTAAGAAAGCATGGAAGAATTTAGTGTTTGAGTCACCATCTCTTAACCAATTCATACAGACTTTTGATTTTAGTAGAGAATTATGCAAGTTGAGAGCCTCATGGTGATCCTTTAATCTCTGAGCTTCAATTTTCTTCAGGTGGTTGTTATAAGGGGATCTATAACATTCCTTTTGAGCCCCTTTTAACAGCTACTGAGTAACCCTTATTTGCCTGGTATTTGAATTAGAAAAGCTTTTGATTGCTTATTTAACCCTTTTCAATTTCTGCATCAGTTGAAAAGGCTTAAAGCCATTCACATTCTAGTTCTAAAAAGTTTCCACAAGGTGAATGAATTCTTATTGAGTGAGCCTATTGAAGAATCTAAAAGGTGCACCTGTCATTTTGATAGCTTGGATATTTTGGATGAGAATGTAGGAATGATCTGAAAAAAATTGTTTTTACCAAAGTAAGTAAATGATTGTTGATTGACCTAAAGCGTGATAGTCGATATTGTAATAACTGCAAGTGCATGACTTTGTTGTAGCTAGTATCAATAAGTATGATCGATTCCACGAAGACGATGAATACTAGTAATTACCTTTTCCTTATTATCGAGCCTACAGATTGATTTTATATTTTTAATAAAAAGAAAATAAAAACTAAAACAATTAAAGAATAGGAAATGATAATGAATGCAAAGACAGTAGAATTCACTTAGAAAACTATCGTTATCAGAAATTAGTATCTAAGTTTGAATCCCCTTAAACATTTAACAGATTAATCTTTTATCATATAATTTTTTTTTGATGTATTGGACCGTGGAGACTCCTATGGTATGATAATAGTTGACCTTGTGTCTACTAACAACTAATCCTAAGGTCTCTAACCAAATTAATCAGGTTAAATATTATAGGATTGCGTTATGGATTTATGGGTCTTTCTATTAGGTTTGACTCTAATATGGAAGATTTATGTCATTCTATATCTAGGGTTGCAATAAACTCTTTCCAATTACGATGGAACTATTCACACTAAGATTTCTCAATCTCTACGTATGAAATCAGATTATGATATAATATTCTCGAGTTATTAGAACATGAATAAAACGCATAATCAGATCACAATATATTAAACAACCAATTGTATTAATAAAAAAATCAAATCACATAAAAGTATTAATAGAAGGTTCGTCTAACCTAAATACTAACCGAATTTTTAGTTACACATGATCGAACACAAAATCAAACATAAATCGAAAGAAAAACATTTTGAAAACAATGGCTTCATAATTCTAAATCTCCCTAATTTTCTTTGATCAAATGTTCTTACGATCTATAGGCATGATCTTATATTCTGATGAATCTTTCGATGAAATCTTCATGTTTCCTGCTTCTTTAGACCAAAATAGTCCCTTCTAGACGTTCTCTAAGTCTAGAAATCACCTCCTAAAGTCCCTTTCTTCCCACAAAACGTCACTTTTATATTGAATTCTAGGTTTTTAGGTTATGCATGGCCGTGCACATGAACGTGCATAATTGGAAAACACTGGATATCACAAAAGTGCACGGGTGCTGTTTTTCCTATTTTAGCCGTGTTTCTGCCCAAATTCCTCTCCTTTACATCCACGAAGGCAATTATCACCTGTAAACACACTTGAAGCATAGTAAGTACCAAATATATAATAAATGTATCATATATCAAGCAAAATACATCAAATATGGGTGTCAAAATATAATCAGATATTCATCTATCAATTGTGAATGCAATGCTAGCCAATTATGGTTAACAAGATCTTGATTAAGCTTTTTTCTTTTATTATATGCCTCCTGTGGTGAATAATGGTGGGTTTTGTGGTTGATTATGACTGTGGATTCCGGACAGAAGGTCCGATGTATTGGGAGTTATGACATAGAAGTGTTATCTGGTTGTGAATCTGTAAATTACTTGCTTCTGATGTGAGGATATATGATGATTTGTGATATGAAATTTTCTTGCTTATAATGTGATCAGTTGTGATACATGGATTAATTGTGATATGTAAATTGATTGTGATATAGTACCGCTTAATTGTGATATGTGGATTAATTGTAACACAGTTATTGTTAAAATTGGGACATATGCATTCCATACACGAATGCATAATCAGATAAAACAGTTGTGACCAGAGTAGCCACCGATCAGAGCTACAAGCTCAACCAGTGAAAAGAGCCTCGAGCTCGAAGGAAAGTAGTGCATACCCAGAGGGCTCTCCTACCCCTAAGATGCGTTTAACGCTTAATGAGCCTTATATGGGATAGTTCAGGAGCTCGGTCACAACACCATAATAAAATAAAAAAGTGTCACATACGCATTCCATATGCATTTGATTGGATAATTTGAATGGGTGAAAGGCAAGAATGCCTTATACATTTGTGATTTGCTTGAATACGATCATGTAGTCCTTCTGAATGTGCAATTGTGAAATGATTGTGATTTGCTTGTATGCAATCATGTGGTACTTCTGAATGTGGAATTATAAAATATTTGTGGCTTACTTGAGTGTTGCATGAGTTGGGTGGACCATCGATGATGGTTCCTCACTGAGTTCGCAAACTCACCTAAAATTGCAACTTATTTTTTTCAGGACCGAGAAGAATACCCCGTTAGGCCACGGGCGTATAACAACCGCATGTGAGTGAAAGAAGAGGTCGGGATCAGTTTGCGTCTGCATTAGTGTCTAATAAAATTGTATTTTTTCTGAATGTTTGTACCAATGATAAAGTCAATTTGTAAAGTTAATAGACGGTAAAAAATTTGTATTTGTGAAAAGGGCCCCTGTGGTCATTTTATTTACCGGTGATTAAGTTCATGATTTTTCCGCATAGTGTATGTTTGTGTTTTCAAAAAAATTTATACTGAGTTTTAACTGAGTGATGTAGCACGCCACCCTCGCAGGGCACAGACTCGGATATCACCATTGATGTCGGGTTTGGGTTACACTGGAGTGGGGTGTTACAGCAATACTATCAGGTCGCTACTAACTCCGCCTGATCAACCTGAATAATACACTTTTTACAGACTTCTCCACTCACAGTAGTATATCCTGCCGAAATACTCACCTCTAAGATATGTTTCAACATTTCTCTCTTACAATGTAGTTTAGATGCCAAATTAGGAGAAATAAATGAATGCGTAAATCCTAGATCTAGCAATGCAAATGCCTCAATTGAAAGACATATAACACACCTGCAACCACATCTGGGGAGTTTTGCACATCTTGTCTGTAATGGCGTAGATCTTGGCCTGGGACTGTGACTGATTGCTCCGTACCTTTGTTCTGGCACTAGGACCTGCAAAACTTCCTCTACCCCTACTTCTACCTCTTTGTCTTACTCCACTAATTCTGCTCAGTTGGACATTTGCTTCAGTTACTGATCCTCCTCTCACTCCAAACTGTGCTCCAATAATGGCAGGACAATCTCTAATATGATGCTTAAAGGAACCACAACGTAAGTTAGCTCTTGATATCTTCCAACAATCACCACCATGCCTCTTCCTATAGTGCTCACAACTAGGCATCTATGGTGGGTTCCTGCTATGTGTTTGTCCTCCAGGCGCCTAACCTCTACCAAAATAAACAAAGTCGCCTCTCGACCTAAACCCTGACTATCTTGATCTCAACTGTGATCGTGACGGTTTACTCTGGCGTTTACTGAATCTTTTTACCTGAATCAACTTGAAATTCATCAGGCCTCTTCATTATAAACTCTTGCCTATATTCTCCTTGTCCATCTTCAATAACTATTCAATTCTGATCGAAGCAGCTCTCAACTTAATAAAGCTACTCAAATTGGTAATTGCCAACCTCGTTCTGATTTCTGTATTCAACACATCTTCAAACCGCCTACATTTGTCTTCCTCAGTCGGGACTATAGTTGTAGCATACCCCAACAACTCATTAAACAGCACTTTATACTCGACCATAGTGAGGTTCCCTGTTTCAAATCGAGGAACTCCTTTATCTTTCTGTCCAGGTAAATCTTTGGCATGTAGTTCTCCTTGAAGACCCTCAAAAAGTCTTCCCACGTTAGTCTGCAAGGTTGGACTGAGCTATCAGGAACAGTTTTCCACTACTGGTAAGCTGGACTTTGCATTAATGAGACGACATAATCAAACCTCTCATCAAAAGCAGTTGAAGACAAACCAACCGTAGCAGTTGATGTCGACAAGTTCCAGTAAATCCTCAACCAAATGGTCGAAAACCATCAACAAATGACACTGCAAATTAATGAGACAAGTGCATAAGGAGCAGTAGTACATCAAAAAGAAATTCCTCAAGTTCATCCGGATGAAGAACATTGAAGTCCCTTCCCCTACACCTTCGCCACCACAATCTCCATAATGCTTTCTTACCCTTTACTTTTTACATTATTTTGTTTACCTTGTTAGTTGTTTTACTTGCTTGTTTATTTGATGTTGTGTTTTGTGTTTTGGTTTCCTTTTGTGGTTGCCTTGTCACATTGAAGACAATGTGTTGTTCAAGTGTAGGGAGGTGACATTTGCTTTGTTAATTGCATTGTTTTAGTCACTATTTGCATTTTGTTAATTAGGATGCATGTTTTAGGCATATTAGGTTATTGTTTTATGTTGTTTTATGTTAGCAATGGAACCACACTTGAATCATTTTGATTTGTTCTTCCATGAGATTATGTGATGCTAGTTGGAATAAGATTGAATGCATGCTTGAACATAGATCAGGCTACTTGAGTAGAGAGTGAACCATGTTGAGTGATGAAAAGTAGTTGGTTGCACCTTAGAATTTGACACTTGAGAAATGAGGTAGTGTAGAGATGCATAATGAATTTTTATTTGAGCCAATGAGAGGATTAAGCCTATATGACTCCATCTATAGTCATTTCATTTCCTTGTTTGTGTGATGCTTCCTTAGGTAATTACTTTCAGAACTTGCTTTGAATCAATTTAAATCTATTTTATGCATAGTAGATAGAAATGATTAAGGCCCTTTTTGTGTTAACCTTTGGCCTAAATGACGTATCCTTGTTATTATCCCTTGTTAGCCCCGTTGAGCCTTTAACCCTTTTGTTTCTTGAAATACCCCATTTTAAAACCTCAAACCCTATTAGCTTACCCAATCACAAGTTTAATAGAGTGCTAAGTGATGCATTAGTTTGGATTGTTTTTACTACAAATTTTTTTTAGATGAGTTAAGTGATAGTTCTACTCTTCGAGCACGTTACATTTAGTTTCTATTTTATTCATTGTTTCTTCACTATTATACAAAAAAAAAAGAAAAAAGAAAAGAAGAACAAAATTAAAAAAGGAAGAACATCTTAGTAGCATCAATAAGTGCGGAGTAGTAGTATATTTACATTTGTGTATCTCAAAATATGTTTTGTTATCCCTTTGTTCACTTATTACTTTATGAATGCTTGTGCTAAACCCTTTACCCCTTTTGACCCACCTTAACCTTTACCACATTACAGCCCAAAGCAAGTCCTTTTGATCTATTTATGCATATAATCATTGTAGAGGAGAATTGGTGTATTAGCAAGCCTATAATAGTGTAGTTTCCTATAAGGAGCTTGAGCGAACACTAATCATCAAACACTTGAGAGAAATGAGTGAAACCGTGAGGAAGATTCATTTTACGTTTATACTTATCTTTGAGTGATGGTGCCATAAGTTGAGTTTGCTTATATACACTAATGAAAAGTAGTCATTATATGTGTAGTAGCTTAACATTTGAGTTAGCCAAACTTTGAGGGATTGCATGCTTTGATATTTATGAAAATGAAGTGATGGAATTGATTGGTTGTGTTTGATTTTGCTTGAGGACAAGCAAAGATTTAAGTGTGGGGAAGTTGATAATTATGCATTAGTGTATTTTTCCCCCTAAGTATTTGGTATGTGTTTCTTACATAACATGTTGTTATTGTTATGTTTTAGGACTTATTTTGTGTGTTTCTGTTTAGTTTGATCTTCATTGTTGTTCTTTTATGTTTGATGTTGATTTAGGGTAAGAATTGATCATTTTGGTATAGGAATCAAGAGTGACCACCTTTGTGATTGAGCTAGGGACCAAAAGAGGAAAAGAGAAGTGGAGGAGTTGTAGAACAAGAACCCACAATCGTGGGATTCATGCTAATTCCCACGATTGTAGGAATTAGCATGAACACCACGATTGTGGGTTCTTGTTGGAACTGGAGTCAGAAGGAGCACACGGGTTTCACTTATTTTTAGGGTTTTGTGACTTGATATAAGGCCATAAATCCCTAGGGCCGAGAGGATGACGAGAGAACCTGCCTCCTTGAGCTATAAAACAGATTTAGAGTCTAAAGAGAGGTAGAGAATCAAGATTTCTATTTCAAATTGGGCAAAGAGCACACCAATTCCAAATTTTCCAGATGTGGGCAAAGAAGGGGAGGAGCTTGCTTCATCTAGTTTTTATTCCTTCTTCTATTCTAGCATCGTTATGATGGATTTTTTTGTTGTTAGGGATGTTAATGACATTATGAGTGACTGAGTTATTTGTAGAGATTACTTTTAAACTACTTATTGAACTCCTACTTTGTTGATTTGAATGAATGATGCTTTTGATAAATGTTGAGCTTATACCTTGCAATATATTAAGAAATTGAGTTGGCTAAATTGTGTAGGGCTGTACAATGAGAATTGGCATTCTATAAACCTACATTCATCAAGTTAATTGATTAGTTAGAGAGAGATCTTGGCTAATTAGTTGATTACCTATAGGATAACTTCAAAACTAGTTGAATTGGTGGACTAATTTTGTAGATTGAGAGATTGCTTAATCATTTCCATTTAATTTTGCTAGGGACAATTAATTTTACCTTGAGAGAGGGTAATACATTAGGACATCTTAGGTGAGGCACAATTCAATTAACAAGGTAGGAGGGAGATAAGATAGGGGAAAAGTGATCTCTAATTGTTAAATCTAGTACTCAAATTTTTGCACTTTTACTTTATCATTTCTTCATTGTTAGTTGTTTAATTTAGTTTAATTTTTCAATTTATATTCATTAAATTGTCAAATGAAGCAGCTTGAATTAAGTAGCGTCTAAACACAATCTCCGAGGGATCAATATCTGTTCTTTACTACAAGTTACACCCCATATACTTGTAGTTTTGAGCGTAACACTAGTGAATTGGTTTTGCATTCAACACTTTCATATCTTATACTTGATTCAAAGAGAGAAAGATAGTAATCCTCAACCATTCCAAATTATGAAAACTTATTTGTCAGAATGTAAAAAAAATCTAACTACACAGAATTTAAATTTAACTCCTAAATGTGCTAAGTTATGGTCATTAGCTTGATCTTGCATCCTTGGAAGCGCACTTAATTGTTCGAAATGAGGGAAATCACTTCCTTGTCTTTGGGAATCACTCCTTCGAGATATGGTCTGCAACAATGCCCGTTGACCTTAAAGGTCTCCTTGTTTAAGTTATCCAATTCAAGGGCTCTATGAGAAAACACTTGGGTCACTGTAAAAGGTCCACTCCAATGTGATTAAATTTTCCTGGACATAGCCTCAGCCTAGAATTGTATAGCAAAACCGTATCCCTGACCTTGAAATCATTTGGCCTCAGATGAGAATCATATCACTTCTTCACCTTTTCTTTATAGAGTTTGGCGTTTTCATATGCATTGTGTCGAAGCTCATTGGGTTCATCGAGTTTCATAAGGCGTTTTCTCCAGATTGCTTCCAATCAAAATTTAGGACCTTTGTTATCCATAATACGCAATGCTCTAATTCTATGGGCGAATGACACGCTTTACCATAGACAAGTCTAAAGAGATTAGTGTCCATCAGAGTTTTAAATGTGGTTGGATAAATCCATAGGGCATCATCTAGTTTCAATACCCAATCCTTTCTCACACTACTCACCGTTTTTTCTAAAATGAGCTTGAGTTCTTAATTTATGACCTCGACTTGTCCACTGATTTATGGGTGGTAAAGGGTAGCAACGTGATGGTGGACCTCGTATCTTTTTAAGAGAGCATTAAAAGATCTGTTGCAAAAGTGTGCTCCTCCATCACTGATTATAGTTCTTGGCACTCCAAATAGGTTAAATAATCTTTTATGAATTTTTGTACAACCTTCCCATCAGTAGTTGGAGATGTCATGGCTTTGATCTGTCGAGATACATAATCCACCCTCATTAGAATGTACATGTTCCCCATGAAAGATGGACAAGGATCCATAAAGTCGATTCCCCATACGTAGAAGACTTCAACTACCAAAATGTTGGATAAAGGCATCTCATCTCTTTTGGAGATGTTGCCTACTCTTTGACAACGATCGCATTATGCCCTAAAAGCTTGAGCTTCCTTAAACAAATGTGGCCAATAAAATCCATATTCAAGTACTTGAGCTGCTTTTTTATTCGCTCCACAATGGCCAGCGTATTAAGCTTCATGACATTATGTTAATATATCTAACATTTCGTCGTCTGGCCCGCATCGTCTTACTAACTCATCAGCACATGTTCGATACAAGATTGGTTCATCCTAGAGATATCAGTTACACTCATGTAAGAATTTCTTCCTCTGTTGATAAGAGAGATCAGAAGGAAGCTCACCATTGGCAATATTATTTACGATATTGGCAAACCATGGTGTAGCCAGACGGTCAAGCAACATCAGAGTTTCATCAGGTAATTTCTCATTAATATCTTTGCTTTGCTCGCATTCCCCTCCTTTTAGACTTGATAACTGGTCTACGACTATATTTTTTGCTCCCTTTTTATCTCACACTTCTATATCAAATTCTTGTAAGAGTAGCACTGTAACATCCCGTCCCCATATGAAGGGTTAGGACCCGAGATCTTGGTATATGTGAGCTCAAAGGGAAATTAAGACAATGCATTTTCTTGTTCATGCATCATGTTAGCAAATATGCATATAAATATG
>JANZLC010024134.1:0-10609 GCA_026413385.1 Erythroxylum gracilipes
CATTGTTTGGCTTATTTTTACTTTGCTTGGGTTTAACATATTGGATTAATCTTTGATGGATTTTATATGCATACTTTAATGAATAATTTGTATTTTTTCACCAATTTTTTAATAATTTTTATCATATATATTGATATGAATAAGTTCTGGTTACCCTAAGAACTGAACCTGAAAATAGATTAACCAATTCTATAGGTTCTTTAGGTTCAGGTTCGTGAAATTGCCGAACCTGACATTCAGGTTCAAGTTCAGGTTATTTATGAACGAGTCAGATTATCTTACCATGAATACTCTTAGTGGCACGTATAACCAGAATCATGAATTCATCCAAATATAAAATACTCATTTCGAATAATAATAAAACCTGCATCCCTATAATTTCAAGGCCACGAACATCTATCTCTGCTTTGGGGTTGATGGGAAAAAATGCTACGAATTGGTATAAGGGTTTGAAATGAGTACTTTTCGTCTATTTTTTTGTTTTTATTTTTATTTTTTATTTTTAATAATTTTAAATTTTAAAATTCTAATTAATAATTTTAGATAGCCCTTTTATATTTTAGAATTTTAAAAATAAAAAATAACATCTAATAAATATTAAGTATAAGATCAGATAGGGTTTAAACAATCCGAGACTTAGTCAATCCGAGTTTGGTCGAACTCAAATGTCATCTCTAGTGTAAACAAACTTTGGAAGTGTCACATGATCGACATCAATGATCGACATCCAATTGTAATTTAGTCAAGAAAAAATATAGCACTAAATTGGCGATCTTAAAGTCGTGACTTCAATTCCAGTTTAGAATTTATACCCCAGGCGGGCAAGGGTCGGCTTCAGAAATTTATTAACAAATGGGACCATGGTCATGGCCACCGCCATGGAGCTCTTTAGTTGTATACTAATGTCTCCTGTTGATTTACAATTGCTATAATTATTCTTTAATAGAAAGATAGTTCAAAGTCGCATATTATTACCCCTCTTAATCTTAGGCAGCGACTTGTACCAACAACGTTTCTCCTGCAACACCTTCCATATTTGATTATCGACCTCCACGTTCTAACTCTCATAATTCGGATTATCACACGCGGCCTTTTCTTCGTGTCAGAACTACCCATCTCTATACTCCTTCCTTTCTCTCAGTTTGATATTTGCCACTTTCAACACCAACCCACCACCACCAAAAAAGGCTAAGAGACAAGACAAATGCTATTTCTTTATTGTCTTCTTGTTCTTGTTAGTCTTCGGCTCTTTATCGTGTTGGATTCCCATATACTAAGAAAAAAAGAGACTTTTTGCCTTTCTCGACCTTTCTTTTCTTCTGAAACCAAATAAACCGTCTTTTTAGCCTACGAAAGTTCGTTAACTGTGTTCCCATTTTTCCGTCAACTAAGGAATCTCCGTTGTCTCCACTCTTTGGCACGGTAAACCATCTTACATGTCAATTTCTGTCTTAGTCTTTTTCTTTTGTGTTTCTGGTCGAAGTTTGTCACCATTAATGAGTTGACGTTTTTGGCTGTTGGAAGTGTTCTAAGTTCTGATATCATGGGATTAGAGGACAAAGAGAAGGAAGGAGTTGAAGAGGGAAATGGTGATATGGAAAGGAGAACAAATAATGAGGAGGGTGATGATGGAGGAAGAGTTGGGTTTAGGAGGCATCCAAGTGAGACTTCTTTTAATGCAAGTGATCAGGATGATGAATATGATGACGGAAGCCACGAAATTCAGCTTGGTCCTCAATGCACCCTGAAAGAGCAGCTTGAAAAGGATAAGGTGACTCGTATTGCTTCTTCTTCCAGAAATTTTATACTGAAAGGAATGTTTCTTTTTTAAAGGACTTTTGATTAGAGCTTAACTCGTTTGAATTTATGTATATGTTCATGGAGTACATTGTTGGATTTTAAAAGTTCAGGACGATGAGAGTCTCAGGAAATGGAAGGAACAGCTTCTTGGGTCCGTTGATTTTGCAAATATTGGAGGTACATCTCAAGCATCCGTCTGATTAATCTGGCCTAGCAGGTCTCGAGATTTTTCTTTCAATCTTTTTCTGCAATGCTATCATAAGGTTCTCTTTTCAGATGAAAAAGTTGCTTCCACCTTTTGATTCATTATTTTGATATTTCGTTTTATCTTGGTCTTAATGGTTATGTCCATCTCAGACATAAATGTTTGAGTGAGCAATAAATGGAGGCCCCTGCAGAATTTCAGATACTAATTAGTTTGTATATATATGTAATGAGGTTTTTTATATGAATGGTGCATACTCAAAAATCAAAAGAATATTCTTCCCAGAGCTTCAAGTCATTAAAACATGCTCCCTAGCAGTAGCAGAGTGCTCCTCGCATAGACAGTACAACATAATTTCTTAGGTGAATGTTGGACGAAAGTACCGCTTCTTTGCAATTGTTAGCATCAAGTCTCGATCCATAAATACAAGATAAACATGAGTCTTTTATTTTTTAGATTGAAACAATATCACTTCCCATATGGGAGAAAAGAAAAGCCTTGACAATATTCTCATCTTATTCCCATCTTGTTTATCGCAGAGACTCTTGATCCAGAAGTGAAATTTCTTCAATTGTCTATCATCTCTCCTGGTAGACCTGACATTGTGCTTTCTATTCCGGAAGATGGAAATCTCAAGGCCTCATGGTTCACGTTGAAAGAAGGATGTCAATACAACTTAAAGTTCTCATTTAAGGTCAGCAACAACATTGTGTCTGGCCTCAAGTACACCAACAGCGTCTGGAAAACTGGTGCTAAGGGTAAGCTATTAGTTACCAAATTTAGGCTATTCCGCCTATACGTTTAACTCAAGAATATATCTTATTTCAGTTGACAATACAAAAGAGATGATTGGAACTTTCAGTCCTGAACCAGAGCCTTATACACATGTAATGCCTGAAGAGCTCACTCCATCTGGTCTCTTTGCTAGAGGATCTTATACTGCAAAAACTAGGGTTTGTTTCTCTTTTTTCCTCCATTCTATATCGTAACCTTTAATTTAGTTCTACTCTTTTATTTTGATTTTGACTGTAGTTTGGTTTTTGCGGGTTTTAAGATATGCAGAAACACTATGATGGATGGATTTAGCTTTACTTTTGCATCAAATTTATGCTTTGATGCGTGATTGTCCATACCTATCTATATAATTGTTCTCTCTTACATAATCTTGTATTTAGCAGGTGCCTACAAGGTGCTTCATCTTACCTTGTCACTAATATTAACGTTACCATGTGATGTGATTGATACATACATGCGACTCTGGCATGCTACACATAGTTCCATCTACCATTTGTATTCATAATAGCAAGATTTCTTTCATCAAGCTTCTGCAACATTATTTTTCACATATATTTTAATCTTCATTCCTTGATCCAAAATTTGTTGTTTCATCTAAATCAATCTGATATCTTACGATTCTCCTGTGGCTTCCTCAGTTTGTTGATGATGATAACAAGTGCCATTTGGAGATCAACTACACTTTTGACATTCGTAAAGAATGGGCGGCCACTTGAGTGGAATTCTCAGGAACGAAAATTCTAATCCTCTCCCCCACATATTCAAGCCATGTTAGAAGACAAACTCATGTAGAACTCTTCTGGGTTCTTGTAGATACGACAAATGAGTTGTATTACTTAGGCTTATCATTTTGTTAGCTGTCAAAGTTCATTAATTATAGATGAGTTAGTGTAGATGTTGTTAGCTGTCAAAGTCAGTGAGTAAACTGACTTTCATTCCTATAAAAAGATCCTTGTATTTGTAATGCACGCATGAAAGAAAAACAGAGAAATATTGAATAGAAGCTCATATAGCAGCAGCTAGAGTGTAATGTTGATAATATATATTGTTGTTTGATATATTGTTGTGAGTCTACTATGTTTTCAACAAGTGGTATCACAGCTCGATTCATGACTATGTTTTAAGGATGTAAAAAATGGCTAAAATGATTCAGCCATAAATTCTAAATTTAACTAAGACAAATTATGAAAATTGTAGCATCCAAATAAAGGTGCTGCTCCGATCATAAGATTTGTGGATGATATGTGCCTAATTGATTGTTTAATTATTTCATAACATTTAGCGATTAATAACATGAAATTGTTTAAGATAGTCACTTTGATTTATATGTGACTAAAGAAATTGTTTAAGATAGTCACTTTGATTTATATGTGATTTTAGTCACATAAAAGTTAAAGTGAATCGAAAGCATGATATTTGAGCCATTTTTTGAAGATTAATTTTTATTTGTCTTCATGGAACAAGAATGAGGAGGATTAGAACAAGAAGAATACAAGAAATTACCAAGAAAGATGAAGAATGAAGAGCATAAAGACCGCACACGGCTTGCTGGAATTTTGTCAAAGCTGTGAGTGAATTACAACAGCCCTGGATTATAAGATAATTAAAGACACCGCATACTACCATAGGAGCCAGCTGTCACATGCAATAAAACCTAGAATTTATAAAGAAGACATGTGAAAAGGCGCTAGAAAAGTGCTCATGACCATGCTGGAATTGTTGCACAGCCGTGAGCTGTGCATGGACTTGCATGGTACTTCACATGTTGAACATGTTGGAGCAATAAGGTGGAGGCTGGATGATTACACTTGAATGATTTATGGGAATTAAAAAAGTAAAATGGGAACTAAAAAAGAATGGAGGGCTGGAAAGCTTCTCACGACCGTAAGAAGCTACTCACAAGTGTGACAAATATGTCAAAGCGTCTAATATTTAATCAATGGAAGACACACTAACCTTATTAACCCTTTATGGGGGTTTATCTTGTCGATTCCCGAACTGTTGTGCATTAGTGGCCATGCTAGAAATCAAACTTGTTGCTTCATTTATGGTTTTGTTCACTAATACTCCTCCACTTGCGCATCAATCATATTCCGATCCACTAGTAGCAAACCTTCATAGAACAAATTGGTTCTAGTTATTAAGAATAGATCTATAATAACCAATCTTCCTTTACCTTGTATGGTAATCACAAACATATCGAATAATCACTCCCTAATCGAAAGACAATCTTAGAAGCAGCTCGTAGGATTTAGCGTTTTGACAGCCTTAAAATCTAAAATGACGCAATTCTAACCAACAAACTCAATAGATGGTTAGCTTTAAAAAAAAAAAACTCAATAGATGGTTTATTCAATCAGATTAATTACTTCCATGACATACATTAAACTTCTTAATGAGGAAATAAAATTATAGCAATGGCCATTTATTAAAATCAACAAATAATTTCAAATTCGTCATTTTAATTGCAATAGATTATTTCACGATTGTTAAATATATGTATTTATTCAATAAAACCCAAAAACTAACACAAAATCACTAAATTCAGGAAATAATTAAATATCCATGTACAATTGAATTCAAATAAACCTATTCGATCTCACAATCGATTTAGAATCAAGGTTTCAATATAAGCTTCTAACTAGAATAAAAAAATAGATAGGAAAGAAAGAACACATGAATATTATTGAGAAGTAAATTATCTTAATGAAGAAGATTAGAGCAAGAAAAACATTGAAGAGCTCCCCGATGAAAAACCCTCATACGACGCCTACTCTCTCCCTTAAGAGCAAAAAGTGGAACCCAACATAGATGTCTCCCAGTCCAGCTCCAATTGTCACCTTTTTACTTTGGAAAGCCGCTACTTACTGCCTAAACAATAGACGTCCTATTCTTTCCAGAAAATTTTCAGCCATGAATTATGGGAATCTCAATTGAATTGCACTATTTTGGTTCTCATACCTAAGCTTCTTGCTCCCATGTCGATCACTCAATTTAGGCCAATTGTATTGTGTTCAGTGATTTATAAGGCTATTACTAAGATTATCGTGAACCGGATCAAACCACATCTAGATGAACTTGTAGCTCCTAATTAATGTAGCTTTGTTCCAGGGCGATTGATTACTGAAAATATTATTATTTCCCAAGAGGTCATCCATACCATGAAACAGAAATTAAAAAAAGGGTATTCTAGCTATTAAGGTTGACCTTGAAAAAGCTTACGATTGACTTTCTTGGGATTTTATCAAAGATACTCTCATCGATCTTGGGATTCCTAAATCTTTGATAGAACTTATTATGAAATGTGTTTCATCGGTATCTATGCAAGTGAGTTGGAACAAAGACCTCAGTGAAGCATTTACTCCCTCTGGAGGAATTCGACATGACGACCCATTATCACCTTATCTCTTTGTACTTTATATGGAATGACTGAGTCACTTAATAAGTCATTCCATGTCTCAAGGACGATGGAAGCCTATTAAACTCAGTAGATGGGATCCGACCCTATGTCACTTATTTTTTGCGGATGATCTCATTTTACTCTCAGAGGCCTCAAGTGCATGTAATTTGGGACACATTGACCACTTTTTGTGTAACCTTAGGTCAACAGGTTAGTCAAGACAAAATCTGTTTTTACTCCAAGAATGTACATCATTTTGTGGTGCGATACTTAAGCTGAGAATTGGGGTTTAAGTAAACAAACAACCTCGACTACTACCTTGGAGTGCCCCTGTTGCATGAGAGAGCTAGTAATCGAACATACCAACATGTGCTTGATAAGGTGCAACAGTGTCTTTCATGTGGATGTCAACCTTTTTGTCGTTTACAAGACGAATCACCTTGACTCAATCTGTTATATCTACTCTTCCCAACTACATAATGCAGACGGGCAGCCTGCCTAGAAGTCTTTCAGATGGGTTAGAAAAATTAATGCGACAGTTTTTATAGGGCTCATATAATGGAAGTAGGAAGATTAATCTAGTAAATTGGGATAAAGTTTGTAGACCTAAAGAGATGGGGGATCTTAGCATCTGCAAAATTCGAGAAACCAATGACGTATTAATAGCCAAATTAGGGTGGTCTTTGGTTTCTACGCCTAAATCGCTATGGGTGCAAGTTCTATCTGCTAAGTATAATTTTGATGGCAATAACATCCCCACTTCTCTAAATGCTACGGGAGGTTCAATGGTGTGGAAGAGTATAAAAGCTACTTGGCACCATATTCTTAAAGACGTGAAATGGGTGATCTGTGATGACTTCAGGACTCGATTTTGGCTAGACCCTTGGTTGAGGACTTAGGGCCTCTTATTTCCCATGCACATGCTTCGATTCCACAATCAACTATCGATCTCCGAGTTCAGCACTTTGTGGATAATACAGGTTCTTGGAAGTGGGATGCGTTCCAATCTCTAATCCCTCATTCGATCTGCATATACATAGCGGGTATTTTACCTCCTCAGCCTAACTTAGGGCTATATAAGCTAATCTAGAGAATTTCGGACACTGATCAGTTCACTACTGCATCGACCTATTCCATGATCATGGACTACGCGGACAGTTATTCTGAAGGATTTTGGAGTATAGTCTAGCATTGGAATGGCCCATAACGAATTCGCACATTCCTTTTGGCTCCTCGTGCAAGATCAATTACTTTCTAATCAATAACAAGTTTGCAAACAATTAACTACTCAGGTTGCATGCTATCATTGTCGAGCAGAAGAATCCTCACTGCATTTCTTTTGGGATTGCCCCAACGCACATACTTTGTGGCGAGCGTTCCCCCCACCACAAGTAGTCTCCACTGATTTTTTTACTTTGAACTCTCAAGAATGGTTAGCTATGAATCTTCAAAAGCATAGGTTGGTGTTTGGCTTTGACTCGTCGATTATATTTTGTGCTGCCTATTGGTTCCTATGGTCCTTGCGAAACATGATCATCTTTGACGAACACTTCTCTAGGCCGGAATCCCCTGCATCTTATATACTGGAGTATGTTCATCAGATTCACATGGCTTCGGTCTGGTAAGGTGGAGCTAATATTGGCCATATACCTCGAACTGAACAACTTAAAGGCTGGTGTAAACCCCCGCATAGGTGGGTCAGGCTAAATACAGATGGAGTGTGCAAAAGAATGTCCTCTTCAACATCATCATATGGACTCATTCGTGATAACACAAGCGCTTGTCTTGGCAGATTTGTTCATAATATTGGCTGGTGCTCCCCTAACTCTGCGAAACTTTGGGGAGTTTTCTCTGGACTTAAGCTTGCCTAGGATCTTGGTTATCGTCGAGTTGAATTAAAGGTGGATTCTCTAGTAGTGACCACTATTCTTGTTGGACCCTAATTTTTTTATTATTGATTTATTTGTTTCATTATTTTTTTGGAATTGAGCCCATTAATTTGGTGAGAATTAAGTTAGAATTAATATGGAAATGTTAGAATTAAATTAGAGGATGGTATGGTGTTTGAGAAGATTAAAGGAGTTAGTAGATGGGTTAATGGAATTAAAGTGTTAAGGTTAAAAGAATGTTCAAGGGTATTTTTGGCAAGACACTTAAGGATGAAAGACCATAATCTTATAAGGAAGGGCAAAATGGACTTTGTACACTCATTAAGGGTGAAGTGGGAAGAATAAAGTGTTGTTTTGTTCCTAAAGAAGAGAAAAACATGAATTTAGAGAGAAGCTAAGAGAAGAGAGAAAAAACAACGTAGAGAAAGAAGAGAAGAAGAAGAAAATCGTGGGAAGCTTAGAAGAAGAAGAAAAAGAAGAGGAAATCAACTTGTTAGAGGTAAGTTTTCATCTTTCTTCTTGCTGGGTATAAATAGGGATTAAATAGAGACCAGGGTTTGTGTTGGGAATGAAGGAAGAAAGAAGAGGAAGAAGAAACCATGTTGATTTTGGATTTATAAGCTTGGGTTTTGGTTTTTTTAGCTAGATGGACTATGGGTAGGTTAGGTTTAAATTCAATTTTAGCATTTTGATTTTTGAAGTTTTATGAATTTTCATTTGAATATAGATTAAATAGAAATTGGTTTATTTGAAAGGAATCAAGAAAACCTTACTCAAGAGCAAGAGGAAAGGCAATCTTGAGCTTAGATTTTCAGCAAAATTAGGTAGGTAATATATTTATAGTTCTAGGTGATTGGGCAAATTCTTGCCTATGTGTGTGTATATGTTGAATGCATAAATTTTAATTGATGTTGTGGGGATTTGATAATGCATGATGATTTTGATTTTGTTATGCCTTGAAAAAGGTTATAACATTTTGTACAAACAAAAAGAAGTAAAAGCATGAAAGTACGAGCATTTGATAAAATGATTTTTGAGCATGATTATGTGCTTCTGTTTGGATGAGAGTGGAACCATTTTGTTTGTCACGTACACGTTAACAAGAGCCTTCTCTTGGCTACCCCCTTATGGCATATGAGCTCCGAAAAATGGACTCATTCTGTTCATGGGGTAAACTTCAGTTTCTCCATTCTGTTTTCATGGAACCCTCGAGCCAATTGTTTCTACATTACACAATTGAATTGCCAAGTATGAAGCATTTAAGTGTTATGTGTTATGAGTTTTGAGCTAAATTGATAAATGTTTAAATTGTTGGATTTATATATATATACGTGTACATATGCATGAGTTTGTGGTCAATTGCCAATGACTATAAATACGTTAGCCACTGAGCTGTGTAGCTCACCCCACTATTCCCTCCTCAGGTGTAGAAAGAGACGATTAGCAATCCCTGCATGACATTCGGATACTCCAAGGTAGTTAGAGATTTCGTAACTAAGTTAGTGATTTTTGGATAGCTTTATAAGCATATCAAACATTGAGTATCCATCTGTATTTATATTAAGCTACTGATGAACATGTTGATATGTAATTAAAGCTAGGCTCAAATTGTGTTTGGATTTATTAATGAAATATGATTGCTTTTTGCTTATGATTTTCCAAGTCTTACATTTCATTTTTCAAGTCTTTCATAGGTGTAGAAATTGTGTTCTGACTTCCAAGGAAAAACTTAATTAATCTAGATTAAATTAGACAAAGTTGTCTTCTAGGAAGTTGTAGTTTATCGTTTTATCTTTCCAATGATATAAAGTATATAATTTTTGGATATTGGAGTCAAGAGTTATAACCATTACAAATTAGGATGTCGTAGAGTATGTATAAACGGGACAACTGTAGTAAGGATGAGAATTTGTTGTATATGATGAGTCCTTGTGTCTGGTTCGTCTTATACTGAACCTTCTTCTGAATCATATTAGACTAATTTTTTTTGTTTGCCCCTTTCGTCTGACCCACTCTAACCAAGCTTCCATCTGACCCACTTTTGACCAAGCCATTGTCTGACCTACTCTTGACCTAGCCATCATCTGATCCTCTTCATCTTATGTAGTCTAACCTTCGTCTAATCCAATTTTGACACTCTAGATGACCAAATCTCTTTTTGGTGTCTTCATGAAAGTTGTAGATCTTAAAGTCCTCTTTAAAACAGTCCTAAGATGACCTAATCTGAAATCTATAATGAAAGTTATGCCAATTGTCCTAAGACAGGTACAATATGATTGAGGGCAAAATCAGGTTTGATCCTTTTGGCCATAACTTCTTCGTCCGACCATCAAATAAAGTAATTCTTAAACCAATAGATTTCTAACTTCTTCGTCAGTTTCTCCTTTTTTTTTCATGGAACCCTCGAGCCAATTGTTTGTACATTACATAATTGAATTGCCATGTATGAAGCATTTAAGTGTTATGTGTTATGAGTTTTGAGCTAAATTGATAAATGTTTAAATTGTTGGATTTATATAT
>JANZLC010024135.1:0-10601 GCA_026413385.1 Erythroxylum gracilipes
AGCCCATTCTAATAACCCCTAATCTAACACTCCTTCTTCATTCCATTAATTTCTAAAGCCCAAAACCTCCCAAAGCCCATACTACTACTCAAACACTTTCGTCTAATTCTAATTTCTAATTCCCCTTTTTAATCACTAAATAAAAATAAAGAAGACTCATTTCTAAAAATTATTAAAACCAATTTAAAAGCAAAATTAAGAAATAAACAAAAGAACAATAAATAAATAAATAAATAAAGAAAATAAAGAAAAAAAATTTCGGGGCCCAACATGTATACGGTCCATTTTCTAATATATCCCAAAGATCAATATGAGTAGACTCGATGAAAAGCCACACCCTGTCTTTCCAGTAGTGATAATCTTCTTCGTTGAATGCAGGAGATCTAGTGACTAAGGCACCTTCATCTATATAAATGTGTGAATCCGCCATGAATCTTTTATCCACGCTTTGTTACGGTGGTTCTTGGACATTGAGATCTGATACCAATTAAAGTAAATCACACGTTATTACAAAGTTAATATTTGATATGCAAATGCATAAGAAGGGGGGTTGAATTGTGTATTCTTTTTCAAAAATCCCCTTTTTTGAAAACTTCTTAAACACTTGCTTTACTTCAAAACTATCAAAAATTAGTACTATGAAAAAATATAGTATATTCTCTAAATGCTTTGTTTGAAACAGTAAGAGTAATAGTTAAAAGTTGAGAGATAGTCGACACGCAGATTTATAATGGTTCACCCCAAACACAGGACGTTTGAAAGATAAGTTTCTTTTAGGGAGATCAAGGTCATCAGGTCTGGTTAGTCTTAGAACTTGTTTTCCAAATAGGTGTAGTACATCTCCAATTGAGGACATAAAACTCAAGGGTCTAATGTGAATGATTAGATGACACAAGAGTCTATATATTGTTACTGATATCTCCAACTCTAATGGTTCTGTACTGCCCCTTTGTGATTCTGCCAACTACTTGAGATGTTTCATCAGTGGTTTGACGACTACAATTACTTCCTGATGCCTTCGAGATATAGTGGGAAACATATGTTCCTTTGTGATGGGTTGCATAATATGCCTCATCTATGTTTCTCACTTCAGCTTCAATCTAATCTTTTGTTAGATCACTCGTCATCCCTTCAGGATATATTTTCTTCTTCCCCTTTTCCTCATTACAAACAATGTAAGGTATTAGCTGAATGTAAGGTACAATCTTTATCACAGTTTTTTTTGTAACTGGTAAAATAGTGTACTTCTGCTTAGTCATCTGTGTTGGGTATGGTTTGGATCTCTCAACCTGCAGAACACTACATAACCTTATCTCTCCATCATTCAACAGATGGATTGTACCACTATTTACTAAGATTGGTTCAAATTATACCTTGACTAACCTTTTCAAGGGTTCTCTAATGATTATAGAGCTTCTTCTCCTGACATGTTCAATTTCTTAAGTGATCTTCATTTTCAAATCCTCTTTTCTCAGTGGTTGAGAGGGATTAGCCTGTGCTAGACTGTGTTCAACTGACCTTTTCTTCTGTTGAACAACAGTTGGAGTGCTCTTCTTATGACTGATTTTCTGCTTCTTATTTTCTTCAATCAGTCTAGGAGGTTATTGTTGAGGTTAGGGTTTCTTCTTCTCAAAATCCAACTTCCTTTTTATCTCAGTCTCTTTAGCCAATTTTTTTGAATCTTCCTTCAAAAATTGAGACTAAAGACTTGGTTGCCTGTGGTGCTTTCTTCTCAGAATCTCCCCCATGAGTCAACTCTTTTCCTTTCTTTTCCTCTTGTCAACATATGGTTCACACTCTAGGAGACCTTTTTGCTTGCTTGGGTTTCTCCAAAAGGATTGTTTCCCCCTTTCTCTTCAAGGTCATTTGGGTCTCTGTATGTCACACTTGGCTTTCTTCTTTTTGAGAAATTGTCGTTACTTTTATTGTATCATCTGACGATTTCTTCAATTTCTCTGTGGACATTCTTTCAGTGGATTGAGCTTTTGGTTTTCTTATGGGAGTTCCTTTTTCAATCAAGCTTCATTTAACATAGCGCTCCCCCTCAATCCTTGCTATTGTCTTAGAATTTGTTTCTTCTCTTTCTAAATTCTTCAAGCCCATTATACTAATAGTTGAAGCATTGATGATGCTTTTGATATTCAACTTCATCCTATTTCCTCTCTCTAGGACAATTCTAGAATCTCTAAAGATTCTTGTCAGCATCATCCCATATAGTAGGGTAGTCGAGTTTTTCTTCAACTTTACCATGTAATGGAGGATAAGATATGGACGATCTATGGGCTAGCGAATGAGTATATGAAATAGGCATTGCTTATCTAATGTTGTCACCAAATTCCTCGATCTTGTTCTTGATAGAACACAATGAAAGAGTAGTGAGTGTAGAACCCTAGCCTTCGACATAAGACTTGATGCCTTCTTCTCCTTTGGGTTATTACTTCCATATAGTTGTCGATTAATCTGAACCTCCTCCACACTAGCTTGAGTCATCCATTTAGCCTTATGAGCAAGCTTTACTCCAACACTTGGACACTCAATAGCCTTCTCAATTGACTTTAATGTTACTATAATCGACAATCTGTCCATAACTAACACTAGAGTATCTTCTACTATCTCCACATTCTTCCAGAAGTCATATACTTGATTCATGTAAACTATTTCTTAAACTTGGAAGAAGTTCCTCCATCCGGCAACCACAATCTCTGGTTCGATATCCATTTGGTCTTGCTTCAAGGACTTGAAATCAACAAGTCTTCCACTCATCATCGATTGCTCCATTTGTGTCTAAGATCAACAAAGAGCTAAATGCATAGATTTTTTTCTCAAGGAAGTGAGGTTAGTTTCTGAAGTTGCGAGTGAGAGCAAGGAGGGTTTGATATCAAAACAGAGTAATGAAAAGTTTTGTTAAGAGTTCTTTCAAAAGTCGATGTCAGGGTATATCAAGAGTGTTCTAGAGTAGGTTGTATTCTCAAGGCTCTGAGAAGCTTTCCCTCCAAAACTTTCTTATGACAGAAGTTATAGTCTGTAACTTACTGTTACTGTTACTGTTAACTCATACGACTTTTTGTCTTCTTAACTAAGAAGATCACCTGGGTCATGACGTGTCAAATGGTTGATCACTCAACATTACCATGTTCAGGTTTCGTCTAATTTCTCTAAATATTTCCTCACTCAATCGCTTAGTGAAGATGTTTGCCCATTGATAATTCATCTCAACAAACTGTAGACTTACGATCTTCTTCTGAACGTAGTCTTGTAGAAAATGATGTCTAACTTCGATATGCTTTACACTTGAGTGTTGTATTGGGTTCTTCAATAGGTTGATAGAACTTGTGTTGTCAGAAAAGATTGGGATTTGTTCTTATATTGATTAATCTTCTATCTGGTACTTAATCTACAACGTCTGTGAGTAGCAACTTGCAGCTGACATATACTCAGCTTCTACAATTGATAGAGCAATTGAGCTTTGCCTCTTACTCGACCAAGAAACCAGGTTGTGGCTAAGGAAGAGACATCCTCCACTCGTACTCTTTCTATTAATCCTATCTCTAACATAATCAACATCACGGTAGCCAATTAACCTAAAATCTTAACCTTTCTCATACATTAAGCAAAGATTAGTAGTACCTGGTAGATATCTCAAAATTCTTTTAACAACAATATAATGAGACTCTCTAGGATCACGCTAAAATCTTGCGCATAAATAGACACTAAACAAAATATCAGGTCTGCTTGCTGTAAGGTAAAGTAGATAACCAATAATTCCTCTATAGAGGGCTTGATCAACCTTCTTGCCAGCTTCATCCTTAGACAAAAGGTTTAAAGGATGCATAGGGGTTGACATTGGTTTTACTTTTTCCATTTCATACTTAGTCAATAGTTCCTCGATATACTTCTGTTGATGAATAAAAATCTTTTCTTTGATTTTCTTAACTTGCAACCCCAGAAAGAATTTTAATTCACCCATCATGCTCATCTCAAACTCATTCTTCATCAAGTACTCAAAACTAGTACATAGCTTTTTAGACATTGCACAAAAGATAATATCATCAACATAAATTTGAACAATGATGAAATCATTTTTAATGCAATTTTTAAATAACGTCTTATCTATATGACCTCTACTGAAACCATTCTCAATAAGAAAAGAACTCAAACGATCATACTAAGCTTGAGGAGCTTGTTTCAATTCATACAAGGCTTTATGAAGTCTATAGACATGGTCTAGTTTCTTAACACCCTCAAAACCAAGAGGTTGCTTTATATAAACTTCTTCACCTATAAAACCATTCAGGAATGCATTTTTCACATCCATTTGAAATAACTTTATATCATGACAGACAACATATGCAAGCAAAATCATAATGGCTTCTAGCCTTGCTACAAGTCTCATTGTATTCTATTCCTTCCTACTGATTATAGCCTTGTGCTACTAATCTCACCTTGTTACGACTCACTCTACCTGATTCGTCTAGTTTATTATTGAAAACCCATCTAGTTCCTATGATGGACTTTTTAGAGGGTCTGGGAACTAAAGAACAAACTTTATTCCTAGTAAATTAGTTCAGCTCCTCACAAAATATTATGAATTTCTCATTCTCAAACTCACCACTATGATCACTTCTAATACTAGCAATAAAAATTCCCTTTTCATTTTGTAACTTTTTGGAAAGCCCTTTATAACACTTAAAGGACTCATCCTTATGTGATAAGAATAGTATCCAACAAAATCTAGTGAAATCATCAATAACTACGAGACCATACTTCTTTCTGCTAAGACTCATTGTCCTAGTTGGACTAAATAAATCCATATGTAGCAGCTCTAGATGTCTAGATGAAGTTACAATATTTTTAGAAGAAAAAGTTGTTTTATTCTGTTTTCCTTTATGCAACTTTCAGAAAAGAAATCCTTGTTAAAACTTATTTTTGGTAATCCTCTTACCAAATCATGTTTAATCAACTTGGAAATATGTTTAAAACTAACATGACCTAGCATTTTATGCCAAATCAGTTTTTCTTCATCAGTTGATATAAAACAAGAAATATTTTGACTTTGTAAATCTTATAAATTGATTTTGTAAAGATTGTTTCGTCTTTTGGCAAAAAAGAATATGGACCCATCCTTGTTTTTAACTACACAAGAATTTTGATTGAATGAAACTTCAAAACCAGAATCACATAATTTATTGACACTAATCAGGTTGTATTTTAAACTATTAACTAGCAGTACATTATTAATAGTAGCAAAAGAATCTTTACCAATTTTATCGATTCTGATTATTTTGCCATGCTGGTTATCTCTAAAAGTTACCGATCCTCCCTTCTTATATTGAAGATCTAGGAACATAGACCTTCTTTCCGTCATATTCCGTGAGTATCCACTGTCCAAATACCATTGGTACTGGCTGCTTCTTCCAAGGAAGGATATCTAAAGGAGATATTATGTTTCTCTTAGGTACCAAGATTTTCTTGGGTCCTTTAGGGTTAGTTTTAAAATGAGTCATAGAATGATGATGATGCAACTGATGAAATTTCTTCCTATAAGGGGCAAAATTCTTTTTATATAGATTATTACTTTTAGCAAACCCTAATCCAATCTTATCATTAGGGTGTCTATAACTCCCTAGCATGTCATTCATTTTTTTAGTACTCTTCGTAAATGATGATAAATTAGCTGAAAGACTATTGATCCTTTGTTTCAGCAGATTGATCTCCTCAGATCTGTCTACAGCTACCTTTTTCTTCATCTCATCTACTTGTTTCTTTAAGCAGACGTTTTCCTCCTCTAACAGTTTCGTGTTCTTCAAGTTTTCTACATACTTTTTCATTAACAACTTATACTGCTTAAGAATTGCATGAGAATCTTCTAGTAATTCTAAATATGCATCTTGTAATTCACTAAATCTTGAGGTTACCTCCTCGTCACTTTCATTTTCGGCTACTAGGCAAATGTTGGCTTGCACCGATGCCTCTGAGTCAGTATCTAATTCAAACGAATCCAGATCTTCCCAGGTTGCCATCATACTCTTCTTGCTTTCTCTATTTTTCTTTGACTTTCTTTTCAGCAATGGACATTCGGACTTGTAGTGTCCCGATTTATTGCATTCGTAGTAGATGATCGATGTTTTCTCATTCTTGCCTTCATCTTTGCTATTCTTCTTGAAAGAAAACTCTTTGTTTCCTTTTGCCTTTTTCTTCCACATGCGCCTGATCTTCCTTGAAATAAAGGATAATTCATTATCTTCTTCGCTCGAATCTTGATCTGATTCACTAGATTCGTCATTCTTGACTTCCTTGATCTTCAACACTTTCGACGATGAACTTCTCTTCCTAGGAATCTTGTGGTTCTTCTATCCAGCCTTCAATGCTATAGATTTATCCCTTCTGGGTTTATTTTCTGCATCGAGTTCTACTTCATGTATCTTTAAGGATCCAAGCAATTCATCAAGCTTCAACACGCTAAAGTGCTTGGCTTCTTGTACAGCGGTGACTTTTGGTCTCCATCTTTTCGATAGACTTCTGAGAATCTTTCGAACGTGATCTTCATTATCATAAGTTTTACCTAGAGCTTTTAGTCCATTGACAATAGTTTGAAATCGTCTAAACATCTGATCAATAGATTCTTCATCCTTCATCTTGAATAGCTCATATTGGTGTACAAGAATGGTTATCTTAGATTCTTGTACTTGACTAGTGCCTTCGTGTGCGATGGATAGAGTATCCCACATTTCCTTCGCAGTTTTGCATCCGTGAACTTTGTCGTACTTGCTTCTGTTTAAGGCACAACTTAGAAAGAATTTGGCCTTTGAATGTAACTGGAATCTAGCTTTCTGATCCGCTGTCCATCTAATTTGTGGAATAGCATTTCCTTCGTCATCTACTGGTGTATACGGTCCATTCTCTATGATCTTCCAAAGATCAATATGAGTAGATTTAATGAAGAGCTGCATCCTGCCTTTCCAATAATGGTAATCTTCACCATTGAATGCAGGTGGTCTAGTAACGGAGGCGCCTTCAGCTATATATACGTGTGATTCTACTATGGATCTTTATCCACACTTTGTAACGGTGGTTCTTGGATACCGAACTCTGATACCAATTGAAGTAAATCACGCGTAAGTATAGACTTTATATTTGATATACAAAATGCACAAGAAGGGGGGGTTAATTGTGTATTCTTTTTCGTAAAAACACTCCCCTTATATATTTTTGAAAAACTTATTTTCTCAAAAACTATTGAGTGAAAATATCACGTTGTATTGCAGTTAACTTCTAAGTACTTATATAAAAACAACAATAAAAATAAAAGTTTAGAGTTTAGAGTAGAAGTTGACATAACAATTTATCCTAATTCACCCAAAATCGTGGGCTACGTTCAGTCTTCAGATTCCTTTCTGAGATTTAACTATATTTCTCAAAAATACAAATATTCTTTTCAACGAGCCTCTTCAGGTCTCATACAGTAAGTATTGTTTTTCCCACTTAGCCTCTTCAGGCTATCAACTTTTCTTCCTTCTTACAGAAAGAATGTTTGTGAGCTTTGTTATAGAGAAAAGTAGCTCTCAATGTTTAACACAATGAATACAGTGTTTCTAGCTTTAAAATCTCTAACACTTTCAAAATCACTAACTTCTGCAGTCTTCGACTTCGACTCGTATTTATAGCCTTCGTCTTCAACCATTCCTTGATAACTGCTTCTTTCTTCTTGTTTCTTGATCTTTGAACAAATAGTTATTCAGTTGAGTTCTGTAACTAACTCAGACTGATTATCCATTCAACGTGGTATCGGGTCTTCGTCTTATTTTGTCTTTGCTTCCGCTTCGTTTTAGTTTCCACTTCGTCTTAGTTTCCACTTCGTCTTAGTTTCTGCTTCGTTTTAGTTTCCACTTTGTCTTAGTTTCCACTTCATTTTAGTTTCCACTTCGTCTTACTTTCTGCTTCGTTTTAGCTTCCACTTCGTCTTAGTTTCTGCTTCGTTTTAGTTTCCACTTCGTCTTAGTTTCCACTTCGTCTTAGTTTCGCTTCTCCACTTTGTCTTATTTTTGTCTCCATGCTTCGTCTTATTTTTGCTTCTCTGCTTCATCTTAATTTTTTCTCCGTACTTCGTCTTACTTTTGTCTTCGCGCTTTGTCTTATTTTTGCTTCTCTGCTTCGTCTTATTTTTGTCTCCGCGCTTTGTCTTACTTTTATCTCTGCGCTTCGTCTTACTTTTGTCTCCGCGCTTCGTCTTACTTTTGCTTCTCCGCTTCGTCTTATTTTTATCTCCGTGCTTCGTCTTACTTTTGTCTCCGTGCTTCGTCCTACTTTTGCTTCTCTGCTTTGTCTTATTTTTATCTTCACTCTTCGTCTTACTTTTGTCTCCGCGCTTCGTGTTACTTTTGCTTCTCTGCTTCGTCTTATTTTTGTCTCCACGCTTCGTCTTATTTTTGCTTCTCTGCTTCATCTTATTTTTATCTTCGCGCTTCATCTTACTTTGTCTCCACGCTTCGTCTTACTTTTGTTTCTCTGCTTTGTCTTACTTTCTAATATTATTATTATTTTATTTTCATCAAAATTATTAATCGTGAAGTCATTTTCACTAAACTAACTCGATATGAGAAATCCACTTGAAAAATTACTTGTATGTCTAAGGAAATTCTCATTGTGATGATTGTATACGTGACTTAAAGTCTCCAAAGTTATCTTGTTCAGGAATTGCTATGTTTTGATACTACTTACAACCTATTCTAATCATGCGTCGTTCAGTCGATAGTCATTAGATATAGTATGAACTATATGGAGGTAGTTGAGTGATCAAGATATGATTTATCACCCTAAGTAATTAGGGAGAATGTTTTATTGTTCTCGATTAGTATTGATTTGGGAAATCCTTGACCAAGGTGAAATGACGCTTTGTAAATAGTTTACAAATGTCATTAATTAAATTGATAGCTAATGATATTGGACTCAAAATAGAGTAGGTGTTAATTCAATGCTTTGTCTAATTGAAATATTGTATGGTAAAATGATTGAATTATATGGAAAAACTCATGCACAGAAAGGTTAGCTAAAATCACTTTGACATTCCTAAATATTTGGGTAGTCATGATACGTTGCTAGATGCCAATCTTGACTTATGATTATAAATTGTTTAATTGGAGAATTAAAGATAAATCAAAAGGAGTTTTAACTTATCTAATTCTAATTATGAATTCTAATTATGAATTTTAATCATTGTCAACATATTTGGGAACTTAATGGGTTACATATATAGAACGAGTAGTAGAGAGAAAAGATGTTTTAATCAAGTTAGAATTGATTGTAAAGTTTGAGAAATTGTGAGATTAAATATGAGACATTTAATAAATAAATATCAATATGAGATATGGATCTTATTTGGGCATAATGGGTATTTAAGTAGAATTATTTATAATTTTAATTAAATTTTAATTGAAATTATAATTTAATTTCAATTAAATTACTAAAACATCTAAAACTTATTATAAATAGGATTATGCTTTAATAGAGCTAATACTTCATACTTAGGGATGGCAAAAAGCCCCGCCCCGATGGGGATCCGATATTCCCCGACCCAAACGGGGCGGGTATGGGGGCACATTTTGCCCCGAATAAACGGGGCGGGGATGGAGATTTTTCCCCATTTATATTCGGGGCGGGGATGGGGATTATAGTCTCCATCCCCGATGGGGACCCGCCCCGTATATATAACCTATCCTTATCTTATTTTAACCCTTTACGGCCTGTTTGGTACAAGCTATTCCCACCTTATTCCTACCGCATAATTAAGCCCGTGTTTGGTTTCTAAACAAACACGGAATACCGGTTCTTCTAGAAAGTCTATTCTTAATTTTGAGGAATAGGTAAAACCAACTACAACCCATCTTTAGCTAATCCACGAATACCTATTCATCTTCGACATATGAAACTTGTTCCTTCTTACATATGTATCCTTCTTCAAGTTCGTGATTATCTTCTCTCCCGAAACTTCTTTCTCTTCTTCAAGTTTGAGCCTCTCTCCCGAAACTTCTTCCTCTTCTTCAAGTTCATGATTCTCTTCTCCAGTTCCTAATTCCAGTGTTTTACGATTTCCAGATTCTAGGTAAGTTTTGATGATGAAAATTTGTTTTTGTTTTTTGTCGATTGGTAGGATTTTCATTAATTTTTGTCTCATGCATTTTCTGTGATTTTCTTGGTTTTGAACATTTTTATGACAATGGGGGTAGATCCAGGACCAAGCTCCAATGCGGCCACGAATTTCATCTGATTTTTTTGTTTTGTTTGTCCTTTTCTTTCTGTTTTTTTCCATATGGTTACTTCCAGAGACGTTCAAGAGATCGTCTCCAAGCTCTCCTTTGATAAAGCCAGGCCTCGTGAAGTAACTTTACTCTTTCTCTTTTCATACTATCTCTCTCTATCCTGTTCTCTTCCCAAGAAATGACATCAGAGGACTTTACTTTAAACTATGCCATGAAAGTTGAAAGAAACTGACGCCATGGTAATGTTCTTTTAGAAGTTTTGACACTATAAAGCTAAAGTGAGAGTGAGACATTGTTTCTGGGTATTTAGACGATGCTGCTGTTTGATTCATTTCATTGTCGTTT
>JANZLC010024136.1:0-10600 GCA_026413385.1 Erythroxylum gracilipes
GATTAAAGACTGGGACGAGTCAACTGCAATGGCCAAAGGAGTCTGAGTTTTGTGTCGCTCGAATTTGTATTTTCTTTAGTTTATTTGGGCCTGTAAATATTCTTTGGAAATTCTGATATGTATTATATGTGTGTTAATCTTGGATGTTAAAGTTGCATGTGTGAAATGTTTTGTTGTGATTGTACTGTCTTGGGTGGCATCTACATATCCTCCCAGGGGATATTTGGGTGTTACATATATTCTCTTAACATTTTTTGTTTTTTCCACTCACAGGTTGAACTTGTAGCACCTCACTCTCGTAAGTCACGTACCTGACATCCTGAGTGATGTTCGAGTACGTAATCCCACAAGGATGGCATGCTAAAATAGTCAAACACTCGAAACTCAGTACAAGTGGGTTTTTTAAAACATATCACACGCGTATGCAAAAATCAATAATTAAATTGAGCCCACTTTATTCAAAAACTTTTTCAATCACAAGAGTTTCAACTCTTATTATACATATCATCGAAATCTTAGTAGTCACTTAAGTCTATTTCATTTACGAATATCAGTAGCCACAATTGATATTACACTTTAAAATTACACACATACATTGCACAATATTTGCGAAAATATAATTCAAAACTAAAATCACTAAAGACATATGCAGGTACAAACTGATCCCGACCCCTAGTCCATATCTGATTTCAGTAGCAATACTCCAATTAGCCTAACTGAATATCTCCTTTGAACCTGAAAAATCAACATTGCAATTTTGATGAGTTTTGCGAACTCAGTGATGTAACCATCTTCGATGATTCACCCAATTCATATCACATAACAAATCATATAAGCAATACTTTCACATATTTTCATTTAGCAAATTGCACCATATATTATTTACTTCACATACCCTTTTTCATACAAATACATGTCCATATTATAATTCAATCAGTCAAACACACTCAATAAGTGTATATGCGATGTTCGTGTGACTCACTTTCAATTATTACGTTATTGTAACTAAGTGCCTATACTGTCCCTATCCATTGTGGATACCAGGTTCATTGATACTATCCCTTACCCATTGTAGATACAAGGATCATTGTATATATCGAGCCTTTGGCTCTTTACCACATTCCGGAGCTTTAAGCTCTTATTAAGTGGCTAATCATTATTATCTGATCATCCATTCGTGTATGAAATACATCACATTCATATTCAATCATTCATTGTTTCAAACATTCCCATTTGCAATCCCATTCAAACACATTTACAGTCCCATTTTCATTTATCATTGAACCTTAGTCCGGTATTCAACAAACATGTTAAGAAACATTTATTTTACCAAATTCACATTCAAAGAATACTTCAAATATCACATTCATAAATCGAAATCTTTGGACCTTTATGTCTGGAATCAGTACAAACAATCCACGTTCAGAACATAATTTCATCAAATTTCACATTCAAGGAACACTTTAATATCACATTCATAAATCGGAATCTTCAAACCTTCATGTCCGGAATTAGTACAAATAATCCACATTCAGAACATAATATATAATAAACAAATTATGAAGTAAGACCATCTAGGTTACTCACAGTATGCTCTAGATAGTTATTGCCTTGAAGTCTCAGCAATATCTAGATGGTGGCGCTTAATGTGCTCCTCTATATCATACAATACATATACATATCACGATTTTGCACAATTATACTCATTTATGCACCTATATGTATACAGAATACGTACAATGTATGTTCATGACAATCTCGGGTTCCTTATCATTATCCTTGTCACAATATTCATTCATATATCAATATTCAATTGATCAATCCAGATTTGTCTAAAAACATACTTTCGGGTCCACTTTGCATGATTATTCTCATCAGGAAAGTGAAGTAATTTGATAACACTTCCTTCTAGAAAATTGTTCTCTCATGTCTTAAGTTTCTAATGATACTAGGATGATACAATTTGATTCAGTATTCCAGAAGTTATACTCAATGTACTACAGACTAAGTATATTTAAAATTTTGGCTAGTGCATAATCATGCACTCAAAGTTGTACAACTCATATCTCTCAATTCCAATATACAAAAATTATAAACTTTATACCAATTGAAATCTAAGAGAATAAGCTACAACTTTTTTGAAGACAACTTTGTCTTATTCGACCTACATCAATATAGTTTATTCGATAACAACAGGATATGATTTCTGTTACGAGTAGTGCTACAGCCTAACCCAAGACTCAATTTCAAGCTAAATTTCAAGACCTTTAATAATAGAATTCAAATTAAAATTCTCATAAAAATTGTAGCCAAATGTCTCTAGTTCAATTTAAATCAAGAATCATCTCATTTGGAAATCTACAGATCAAAATATAGCCAAAATACTGAAGCATGATCAGTGAAATCATTCCAGTACACTCACCATTTTCATCCTATATTTATCACTCAATCTTTTCCGAATGGATTCAGATGTTCATAAAGTTTGGTGGAGATGAATAACAATGTGTTATGAGTCTATTGGTTCAAGTCTCATATCATTTGGATGTCAAGAGAAGAAGTTATAACATAAAGAACAAAGGATGTTCAGAGAAAACACTACAGCTAACATATTCCAGCAATTCTTCTTCACCAATATCACATGCATTTAAGTCCAATTCAAGTATCATTCTCATACCATTTAACATGCCTTGAAGCTCAGATTGTTACTTACCTATTAGCCTTCCAATCCAACACAAAACTTCATTTTAAACCAAGTGTCCATGCAAGCAAAATCAACACAAACTTATGGTGAAAGCAAGGTGATTTTCGGACAGCAATATGAAGATCATAATCAGCTAGTTTTCTTGGTAAGCATTTAGGTGTGATTTTTGTGCAGAACTTTAGCTAGGGTTAAGAACGAAATACGGAGAAGAGTTGGAGCAATTTCGGTGGAGAAAGGTGAGGGAAACAATAAAAACTTTGCTACTGGAATTTGCTCCATCATCATGTTAGGTGTCAACTTGTAAACTCATCATATGTCTTAAGGCATGCTAGCCACTTGTTCAACAATTATGCTGCCACTAATCTACTCATTATGCTACCATTTTTCACCCTTTAATCAGTCCATATGTCACTCCAAGATTGGTCCACTTGTCATTTAATTACTAGTTCATTTGTCACACATTTAACTATGCCACTCAATTATAGGCTAAATCATCCAAATTTTTCATGTATCAATTTATCCTATCCATAACATTTAATTCCAAATTTTCTAATTGAAATCCAATCATACCAAAATTCAAGACATATCAAAACACGATTCAGATCATGATCACTTAAAATTTTTCATATCCCGAGATAAGTCAATGAATGCATGTACAATCATTTTAATGTGCAAAAATTCAATATTCAAGTGTATGTGTATGCCACATTATGCATAAGCATAAAATACCCTTTCTAATTTCTCATTTACCTCACTTGTACGCTATTTTAGACTTATCATAATTAACAGGATGTTACAGATGAAGTGTGTGTTCTGTGGGCTGAGTCATAGAGCAGGTCCGGGTTAATTTTTATACCAGTAGCTTTTAGTCTAAAGGATCGAGCTCCAATGAGTTTCTTGTTGCAGATAGGAGGGCTAAATACAAAGCAAATGAAAAGTGTAAGAAAAAAATGTTTGGTATCTTGATATCAGTGCCAATAACCATATGTGTGGGCGAAAAGAGTTGTTTACAAATTTGGATGAGACTATCCAAGGAGAAGTGACTTTCGGTGACCTATCAAAAATTCCAGTGAAAGGCAAAGGTAACCTTATGATTACCTTAAAAAATGGAGAGAAGAGGTATATATATGATGTTTATTATGTACCTACATTATGAAGCAATATTATCAGTCTTAGTCAGCTCTAAAAAAAATGGTACTACGTACACTTAAAAGGTTGCTCTCTTATCATCAATAAAGATGGAGGATTAATTGTTAAAGTTGATATGACAAAGAATCATCTTTTCACACTTGATATTCAGTTAGAAGTACTGAAGTGCACAAAGTATGTTATTAAAGATAAATAATGACTATGACATTTAAGGTTTGGTCATCTTGGTTTTACTGGCCTAAAATTCTTATCAAAAGCAAAGATGGTAAATGGACTTCTAGAAATTAATCAACAGGATCAATTATGAAGTTGGAAAAAATCATGGAGAGCCAAAAGACAATTGGAGATTGTTCACTCAGATATAGCTAGACAATTTGATATATCATCACTTAGTGGAAATAGGTATTATATTATCTCTGTTGATGATTTCAGTAGAAAAAGTTGGGTGTTTATTCTTAAAAAAAATCATAAGCTCTTGATAAATTTAAGGAGTTCAAAGCAATGGTAGAAAAATAAAGTGGGCAATATTTAAAGATACTTAGATCTAATAGAGGGGTGAGTACACATCAAAGTTATTTAAAACATTTTGCAACGAGTATGGAATTGTTCATCAGTTGATAGCTTCATATACACCACAACAAAATGACATCACAGAAAGAAATAATCGTACGATTCTTGAAATGGAGAGAAGCATGGTGAAAGGAAAGCATTTACTAAGAACTTTCTAGGATCGATCCATTCTATTTGTTGTTTATTTGCTAAATCGATTTCCAACCAAAAGTTTAAAATTCAAAACACCAAATGAAGCATGGAATGGTAGTAAGCCAATAGTTGGACATCTCAAGATTTTTAGTACATTGTATATGCCTATATTCCTGATCAAAAAAGAAAGAAGTTAGATGATAAAAGTGAAAAGTACATATTTATTGGCTATGAAAAGAGGAGTAAGGCATATAGATTATTCAACCCTTTGACCAAGAAGGTGATAATCTCAAAAGATGTCGAATTTGATGAAGCAGATTATTGGAAATGGAACAAAGAAGATAAGAAACTTTAAAGACTATTTTTTGATGATGACTCCAACGCACAAGATAAACAAGGAGATGAATAGACTCCTCCACAGAACTCTACTTTAACAAATCTTACATCATCATCTTCATCACATAACAGCAGTAGTAGTAGCGATCTAGGGGGACCATCTATAAAAATGCAGAGTCTACATGATGTTTATGATACCACAGAGCAAGACACACAACATTTGATTACTCATTGTTTTGTTAAATGTCAGTGTGTGATCCATTAACATACGAAGAGGCTATTAAAGATGAGAAGTGGGAAAAAGCCATGAATGAAGAAATTGTTACGATCAATAGAAACAACACATGAGAACTAACTAATCTTCCAAAAGTACATAAGGCAATAGGAGTTAAGTGGGTGTATGAGACAAAAACTAGTCAAGAAGGAAAGGTTGAAAAATACAAGGTAAGATTAGTCGCTAAAGGGTATAAGTAGAGAAAAGGAATTGACTACGAAAAGTGTTTACTCCAATTGCAAGAATTGAAACTATTAGACTTATTGCAATACTGGCAAAATAAAATAAATGGAAGATTTATCAGATGGACGTGAAATCAAATTTCTTGAATGGATACCTAAAAGAAGTCTACATTGAGAAGCCGCTAGGATATATTAAAAAAGGACAGGAAGATAAAGTCTATTGTCTAAAGAAAACATTTTATGGATTAAAGCAATCCATGAGCTTGGAACATGAGAATAGATGAGTATTCTAAAAGAATTGTTTTGCAAAAAGCCTACATGAGTATGCCTCATATACGAAGAAAAATCAAGATGGTGATATCACAATTGTTTGTTTATATATGGATGATATGATCTTCATGGGAAATGATCCAAGTATGTTCAGTGATTTTAAGAAAGTTATGCTAAAGAATTCAAAATGACAAATATTGGTAAAATTTTATACTTTCTTAGAATCGAGATAAAAAAATGGGAGATGGATTATTATTTTTTTGCAGAAGAAGTATGCTGAACAAATCTTAAACAATTTTAAAATGAAGGATTGCAAGACAATGGCTACGCTAGCAGAAACAGGTGTGAGATTGAGAATGGATTCAAATAGAGAGTTAGTAAACCCAACACTGTTCAAGAGTCTAGTTAGAAGTCTGAGATATTTGACTTTCACATGCCTAGATATTATGTACGCAGTTAGATTGGTCAGTAGATATATGGAGAAGCTAAAGCAAGATCACTTCATTGCAGCCAAAAAGAAGTTTAAGATATGTTTAAGGGTACAATAAATCATGGTCTATTTTATACACATTTTCAAGATTTAAAGTTGATTGGTTATTCAGATAGTGATTATGGTGGAGACTTAGGTGATCGAAAGAGCACCTCTGGATATGCATTTCATATTGGATCGGTAATATTTTTGTCGTCATAAAAAAGGCAATAACTAGTTGCTCTCTCAACTTGTGAAGTATAGTATATCACTGCAGCAATATGTACATGCCAAGTAATATGGTTGAAGAATATTTTGAGTGAATTATATCACCCACAAGAAGTTTCGCTTCCAGTATACATTGACAATAAATCTGTTATATCACTTGCAAAAAATCCAGTGTCACATAATCAAAGCAAACATATATATTCTACCATTAGATTGCTCAGTTTTTGAAGATGATAAATATTGATTGATCATGAGTAAAAGCTTGGAATGTTGACTTCTAGCTATAATTTTTGAAAGTCATTTATCTTTGCTTACGATTATATATTCTCAGAACATATGAGAATTAAGTAAATATTTTTTGGGTTTTTGAGCTTAATTTTGATCTTTTTCCCCCAAAAGCAAAGTGTGGGAGAAATTGAAAGGTGCTTAATTGATTATGAAATTATTCCCTAACACTTAGCGATTATTGACATAAAATTGCTTAAGGTACTCATTTTAACTCATATGTGATTTTAAGTACAATTCTGAAGCAAAGAAGTTAAAGTGAGTCGAAAGCATGATATTTTGACATTTTCTAAAGATTAATTCTTACTTGTCTTCATGGAGCAAGAAGAAGAAAATTAAAAGACAAGAAGAAGATAAGAAAAATCAAAACACAAAGAAGAAGAATTAAAAGTGCTTACTGGAAAAATGAAGAAATAATAAGAGAGTCAAACGACATGCAGCAGGCTGGAAGTGTGAAGAAAATGACAATGGGTGGATAAAAGAGGAGTAAAACGCAGCGCATAAGGAGGTGCAGTACAGGAAGCTAAGCAAGACCAGCGCATGCCAAAACACAGTCCACGCCAAATAAAACACAATAGTCACAAGCAAGCAGTAGGAGACAACGACGCATAGCAGCTGGAGGAACACAGACATTCTTTGCTTAACGTAGACAACCACGCAGGCGTCCTATGGAAACGTAGATGTTTATGTCAATTTGGATGAAGGGTTTTAAAAGAGGGTGAATAGTTATGTGGTCAAAAGAGTTTAATTTTCACATCACATGAACAGTAAAAAAGAGAGAAGAGAGCACTAGCGTGGAATAAAAGGGAGGCACAACGAAGAAGAGCTACTGGGGGTCTTTGGTAGGGATATTTAAGTGGGCTGAAGCATTTTCTTTGGAGAGACTCATGGAAGGTTAAGTTTCCGACACCGGTTCAAAGGTGATATCGACGCTAACGAACCAAGTTGTTTCACTATTTTTGTTGTTTCTTTCTCTCATTAGGAATTGATTATATTATCTTATGTTAATTGATTTGAGTTTTATGTATGGATAATTGGATTTTCATTATTGTTTGGTTATTTGTGTATGAATCCATTGGGTATTGTGAAAGGATGCTTTTAATGCATTTATTGATCGTTTAATTGCAAACTAATTGCTAAAATTTCAATATAATCCGTAATTATTATGTTGAAATTTATGTATAGCGACTAATGATTCGTAATCATTAGGGATAACATAACTTAGGTTAAATGACACATTGTATGTGGTTGTTGCCTTGATTAATTGGTTTTTCTAATTCGTAATGCTACTGCCTAATTAAATCTAGAGATCGTATTCTAGATTATTCGGTGACTAGGTTTAATTAATAATCATATCTTGATTAAACAAAACTAAGGAAAAACTCGGGTTAATTATTAACCACGATTAATAGTTTTTAGGAGAGGTTAGAAAACAACAAATCAAGGAAATATGTCTAATTAGGGTCGAGATTGAACCAAAGAATTGGACCCTTACCGAATTCCTCACTTTTATTATTTTTCGCATGTTTTCTTTAATTTGTTTCTATTAGTCTAGTTTAATTTTATTTTCTTATTTGAAAAATCCAAAACCCCCTAAACTTAAATATCAATTAATTTTATTTCATAAACTTTACACACACTCTCTGTAGGATTAACCTAGACTCACCACTACTATAGTAGTAGTCTAGTTATTTTATTTTAAATAGCGTTACGATGCGATGTCAGCTGAAAAATATTTTGCGTGAATTATATCACCCACTAGAAGTTTCACTTCCAGTATACATTAATAATAATCTGTTATATCACCTGCAAAAATCCAGTGTCACAAAGTTTAAGCAAACATATAGACACGAAATATTATTTTATTCGAGAGTAATTGAAAGACAAAATTGTAGAGCTCATTTGTTGCAGAACTGAAGATCAATTTGCAGATATTTTTACAAAGCTTTTGAAGGCTAATGTCTTTCACAAACTCAAAGAAAAGCTTGGCATATAAAGTTAGGTTTGAGGGGGAGTGTTAGAAGACAAACCTGTATAGAACTTTTATGGGTTCCTCTAGACACGATAATTTAGTGTAGCTGTTATCTGTCACTTTGTTAGCTGTCAAATCCATTTTTTATATCTGGCTATTTTTTGTAGCTATTTTTGGGCTGTCAAAGTTGGTGAGTAAACTGACTTTCATGGTTATAAAAAAGTTGAGAAAAATAGGAAAAAAAAGAGAGAGAGGTAGAGTTGTAGCTCATATAACTTTGTTTTATCAATATATATTGTTGTTTGATTTTAGTAGCGAGTTTACTTTGCTTCCAATAGACATTGGCCGTATGCCATGGTCATGATCTAAGCCCATAAATTTGGGGTTGTAGGTGGCGAACACCTTACTGAAAGATTCCTAATAAATGGCAATATGAGTTGGAGATTTCTCGATTTTAGAAAGCTGGGATTGTGTAAGAGTGGCTCTAAAATCGTGCATGACGTGATTATATGAATAGAGTATCTTGTCATTGTCATCTCCAAAAGTTGGACTTGACAACGGTTTTAGGATCGAACTGTGCCATGAGTCGGAGGTTGAGAATGTTGCAGGCTTCAAGGAAGGATGAATGTGGATGATGTAAGTTTTACTCTGTTTATTAATCAACGTTGAATTGTCGTTCCCCATTAATGGTATCAGTAAGCAACTCAACAAATTGAAGAATTATGTCTTCTCTTTTATTTGTTCTAAGTAACGATGATGTGCTTACCTAAGCTAATTATAACTGCTAAATTTATAGAGTTAGATAAGGCTGTCAAAATCACGGAGTACGATAAAAAAGCTTGGAGAATACAAAGAAAGGAATTGAGTTTTTATATAATATGGAAGCGTCTGTTCTTTGTAAATTCAACTATTGGTCTATCTTATGTTTTTAATTAACAGAATTAACGACAAAATGAAAATAGTTGCTTAGTGTCTATGCTATTAGACTTTCGGCAAGTTTTTTAGGGTCCGTTTGGTTGAGCTTTTATCAGTAGAGCTTTTATCAGTAGAGCTTTTCTGAGAAGAGCTTTTTTTAAAAGCCAGTTAACTGTTTGACTGTCAATTAAAAAACAGCTTTTTAAAAAGAGCTTCATATAGTAGATTGTTTGGCAACATAAAAATAAAAAACACTTTTATTTATTTTAACTATATTTTATTTTATAATAAAATTATTTATGCTAAATTTTAGATAATCATCTTGCAAGAAATAATTTAAAGAGATGTCTCATTTTTTATAGAAAATAAAATTAATATGAAAAATAAATATTAAAAATAAAAAAGATAACTACACTGTATTTATCAAAAATTTAACTCGGTCTAACATGTTTTAGTGCATTAATTTTAAGTTAATATAATATAATTTTTCATAATTAATTGAATTCAAAATAAATTTATCAAATCCAAAATTAAATTCAAAAATTAATAAACTCAATCTGATTGGTTATTTTAATCCGTAAAAATTTTGAGTGAATCAATTTTTCGATCCAGTTTTTAATTTTTTGGTTCAATTTATTGTAAAAATTTTGAATTAATCAATTTTTTGATTCAGTTTTTAATTTTTTAGTTTAATTTATTTCAATAACTTTTGTTAATAAAAACTTATTATTAATTAATTATTTTATTTCCTATCAAGCATCTTCTTCAATAGAGCTTCACGACCAGAGTCTGTGTATTCCCATGTCTGCGTATTCAATAGAGCTTCACGACCAGAGTATTTGGGTAATAGAGAACCACCACTCTTTTCTCCATTCAACACTATGTCTGCGTATTCCCACTCAAGTCTGTCCTTGTAAAAAGGGTCTTGAAACACTTGGTCTGCCATGTTTGCCCAGTGAAGGGAGTCACCTGTTCGGAGGTTGTTGGAGACCCACTTCAGATATGTTGAGGGGAGACTTCCGAGCATCTTGCCCTTGTACTTACCAAAGTCTATGACTCTGTCTCTTGCTGGGATTGTTGCTTTGATGATGCTTGTGGCTATGGAGGTTAATGGTGG